>JAZHYW010010823.1:0-23065 GCA_037355805.1 Ixodes ricinus | reverse complement strand
CAATGACTGCAAACACGGCCATATTGTCACCAATTATAATGCCATTTCATTTCAAGACCAATGTAAACAATTAAATAACTACTGGCCCTGACATGTATCTTACGGCATCATCGTAGCGCGAAACCGTTGAAATAGATTTTACTTTTGCTATTCTTGATCGACTGCAACCCGGTTTTACTTGGCATTTTCCCCGAACTTGTGCCCAGGAGTCTCCTTTCACCATTTAGGTCCGCGCAGAGCAGCATGAAAAATGCGGGTACACACACACAAGGACGGCGCGTTCGCCCATTGCGGTAGCGGCGGCGGCGGAGCGTCGCCGGATTCCCACGACCACTTCCGTCGGCCGCAGCGGCCAAGCACCCCGCGCGAGCCAGCCAGCGACTCGGATATCGGTCCGTCTAGTTTATGCCGCTCGCCGCCAAGCCGCAGCTGCCTTCCGCCAAGGGCCCCCGTCAGACAATGCGCCTTTTCATATTTCACCCGGGGAGAAATATCGGCGCCGATACTACGCTCTCTCGCCCTGAGAAGCGGCGTGGCTCGTAAAGCAAGCGGGCGAGCAGCCACCGCCGCCACCGCGGACGAGCCGACGCGCCGTCGCTCCTGCCATCTCCGCACAATACTCCGCGCGGTGCATGCGGAGACAGGTCCAACTGCGATTCCCACCCCCGAGTTTAGGTTCGCGGGCATCCTATAAACTAGGCCTAGCTAAGCCTAACGCACGAACCCCCCGATGGACGGCGCAGTACGTCACGTCACGTTCGCACGTCTGCTACTGCGTTTACGCCCTCGAACGCTGAACGGACGTCCGATATATACGCTAACGGACACCTCCCCGAAAGTCTGAATCCTGGCGATCGGATCCGCTTGTTCAATAATCGAAGCTGAATCCGGCCGTGGTATCCGTCGTCTGCTGTTCCCGGTCGCAGAGGATAAAAAGCACACGATCTCCCGATCGTCTGCTATCAGTGGCTAAGCCTAACCGGCTCTGACGAGTGCTCTGCGTCCGCGAGCGCAGCGACTCTGGTTTTTTTCTCGTTCTCGGACGCACGACTTGGGCCTAGTTAGTCCTAGCAGCTTTCTGAGGGGCCGCTTCCGCCACCGCGAGGCAGTCGCCCCTACGGCAGCGAGCGAGTCCGTGCGTGCGACCGCGGCGACGGTGACACTGACGTCAGGGGGCGCAATTAGGGGCTTCGCCCAGCAGAGCGTGTCCGCGGCGCCGGGTCGGGGGTCAAGGGGACTCCCGTCCCCGTTCCCCCGGCGAGAAAATTGCCGCCGCCAAATTGCTCCCCCGCCGTCCGTGCTCCGACGACGACGACGGCGGCTGCATCCTCGTCGACAAGATTTTTGCGACGTCGAGGGGCTTCCGCATGCAACGAGCGCGCCGCCCTTGGGCACCCCGCGCGCCATTGGTCGGGCCGCGGTTCGGGCCCCGCCTCCCGACCGAGTGACGTCACCGCTGGGAAGGCCGCGCCCGATAACGCGCGGTTCTGGCGCCAACGCCGTATGACCGAGGTCGCAGCGCGCGCTCTTTTCTTTTTCTTATTATTATTGCGCGGGGAAACGCGACTGCCACGTGAGCTTGCCAGGCGTCGTTGTCGCCTTCCTCGTTTCGGGGCTTCCGATGTCCACTGTTAAATCGCGCTCTCTCTGGCCGAATTTTCTTTTCGGAGCAGGGGTTCGGTGTGTGGTGTGTGTTGATGCAATAGAACCTACGAGACAAGACCTGCGCCTTTCTTCGCACAAACGTCATCACTAGTGAACCTACGCAGCGCCGCCTAACTCGCGGGTCGAGAGTCCACCAACGATGACGTCATGCGGAGGCCTTGTCTTCGAGGTGGTATTGGCAGACGGCCCCGAGCCCGGATTCACGTGAGGCCGAAGTCGCACTATGTAAAATCACGCATCGTTGAACTCTTCTGGATTGCGGTGCAGGTGTTGTGCCGGCGGCGTTGAACTCGTTTAATTACTACCGCGTGACGCAGGTGAAAACACCGTTTCATCAGTCAAGCAGTACTGACGTTACGTTACGCGCTGTAAGCCGAATGCGTATGCAGACCGGGATGCTGCGGGTGGCTGTCACTGTCCCGTGCCACGAACTCATGTTCAATCGGAAGTTCGACATCTGTACTCCCCTACAAATCTGAATAGAACAGAATTATGCCTCATACAAAATCTCGCAGGAAGCTATTGGCGACTCCAGCTAAATCGACGCCGCGTAGCGGCAACGCCGAGAAGCTCAGAGAGGAGGTCGTTTCGACTCTGTCGTCTGCTATCGCTGCTTGGTTCTCGTAGGCAGCATAGAAACAAACATCGTTCCCAGTAATTATTTTTATGCTTCCGCCGTGTCATTCCTACGCACTGACTAGAAGAAGGTAACTATCGTTGAAGAATCGCTTTGCTTTCATCTCTAATTCCGATTTTACGCTGCAGTGCAAAATATTTATGGTGGTCCGCGTGCTGAACGACGAAAACGACCTCCTTTCGTCCGCCATCTTGCCTGACCAGCGCGCCCTTTATAGTTTGCTGGAGTCGCGAATAGCTAGATTGATATTCATTTATGAACTCTGGTACAACAAACTTCAGCTTGAGTCATCATCCTTTCCTCAACCATCCGACGATCGAGTTAAAGGGGTCAGGGCACGCAACAAAGTAAAATATGAGATAACTATATCGCTAGAAACTCACATGTTACATAAACTTGAAAGAATAACTACACGAAGGACAAGCACACCTGTCCTCCGTGTTTTATTCTTTCAATTTTATGTATTCATGTTCAACCCGCTCGCCTTTAACAGTCACATGTTACAATTTCTTCTTATTTTTTTTTCTACATTTGTTTTGTGAACAACGCTCCAGCTCCGTGGGACTTCATTTTAATCGCACGACCCTCGGGTCCGCCCGTCCAGTAAAGCCGCCATTATGTGAGAGGTTGAGGACGGTGCCTTCCTCGTGTTTCCACATATCATATACATGTATCTGCCGGTGTTCCTGTAGAGCGGCGCGGCGGCGAAGCTCCGACCGTTCTCTTGCATGCACTCGCAGACTTGGCTCTTTTCGCGCTTGAGCTGCTTCGGCCTTTACCCTCCTCTATCACAATTCAGCATACAAGTACGAAACATCCTGGCACAGTTCTACTGAACGAGTAGATATCTACTGCTACGACATTTAGACGCTGCTATCCCGCATAAGAATTAGAACCCCAATAATCTTGAATGTACAATCAGATAAAGTGGGCATATACAGGGTATGCGTATACGAAAGTAATTATTTCTTTTCCTCTTGAAAGCTTTTTTTTTGTGCTAATATTGCACCTTTAATTAAACATTTCTACTTATTTTCTGGACATTCATTACATACCTTAAAATGTCACCCTCATTTTTTAAGCACTTTCGATCGCCTTTGAATGAGACGCTCTATCACAACCCCATCTAAGAATTCCTCGCCGCGACTTTGAAAGGGGTCGCGAACACGTTTCGTTTTTGTTCTCTACGTCATCGTTCGCAATATGGCGAACACCAAGAGCATCCTTCAAGAGCGCCGAAAAAAGGAATCGTTAGGTACTGCCAGATCTGGCTACAAAGAAAGTGAGAAAGGAGACTGACTTAGAAGGGCGGGAGGAATCATATCGTTGTATTTTCAGACTTAGGCTATAGGTGGCGCAAGCTACCGCCCGTTTCAAAGGGTATAGCCATTAACATGCATTCATCCACCCATCCAGTCCAAGTCAATCTCGCAATATGACTCTTCCGAAAGCACACGCCATCTGTTTTGAGCTTACACTGAACGAGTGATACGTTGTCAGCCATCCTTGTACGGTAATCCTTAAATGCAATCAAATTACCCGTATTCCATTACTTTTGTGAGTAATTTTGTGATCATTGGAATACATTTAGTGAAAAGTAATCGCAGCAGTAATCTGATTACTTTCAAAAGTAATCAGATTGTTACTGATTATTCCTTTGAATTTTTATGTAACATTATTATTATTAGTTATAATTATATTTATTACAATTACTTAACCGTTACCGTTTTTTCCTCCCCTTTCTAATGGCGCCCTTTGTGCACCTTTTCTATCAAGGAATCTTCGAAGCAAGTCTTCGACGGGAGAAAGGCTTGCCGAAATTGGTGGATGAATTGGTTCGCTGAATTTCTAATCCAACGATGCACAGCGCGAAAGTTTTCAAACCGGCAGAACAAATCTGAAGTTTTCGGAAAACTAGATGTTACTTTATCAGCAACGGCCAGTTACTTTTCTTCTCAAGTAATCGAGTACCGTATTTTCCGGGGTACACTCTAAAAAGAGCCCGTGCGTCATGCTTTCCCGCACAACACTCGGAGAGCCAATCAGCGCAACTTACGGAGGCAGCTCAGCGAACGACGATGTCGAAACATATGTTTAGACCATAAAACGCAGTCTGAGTTGTGACATTAAGCAATGCAAAACGTCACGCTTGCATTGCCTAATGTCACAACTCAGACTGCGTTTTATGGTCTAAACATATGTTTCGGCATCGTCATTCGCTGAGCTGCCTCCGTAAGTTGCGCTGATTGGCTCTCCGAGTGTTGTGCGGAAAGTAGACGCACGGGCTTTTTTTTTTTCAGAGTGCATAGTCCGCACCTGGTTCTCAGTCGACACGAAAATCTTCTCATACACGGCACACCTTGACAGATGTCTGCTTTCTTAGCTCACAAAGAAGCTCGTAATATACATAAATCATCATTAACGTACTCTTTTTCGTTCACAAATTCCGTCACGTCTCGTCACAATAAACGATCTTGAAAAACAAAATTTCTGTAAAGTTGGCATGCGTAGATAGCCCGCACAGGCAGAAATTTCAACTTTTACACATGTATAGTTCGCGGACTATAGCCCGGAAAATACGGCAATATAATTGGATACTTTTAACCGACAGTAATTGCAATTGATGGTAACTGATCACTTTCTTTTTCGAGCAACGTGTTCTACCAGACCGGTGTCGGCGTTTGGCGAGAATTCGGCGAAGCGCGTATCGAACCCGAGTGCTTGGCAGCGTTCGGGTGTGTGTCGGGATCCAATGCAATCTCACGCCTCACGCCCCCGAAAATGACAAACATCAACGTGGCTCGTTGGTTCCTGCGAAACGATTCCTCGATGCCGTCGTCCGCAAGCTGGTGCCAGGCATTTCGTCGTCATGAAGACGTAGAAGATCGTTCGTAATAAAAATGATAAAAAAGGAGGAAAAAAATATACAGACGAACTGGGGAACTAACTCTATAAAAATAAACCCGTGGCTAAAAAAAAAAAAGGATGTCTTTAAAGGCCGTAGAATTGCCAGTTCTCCAGCAGGTCCGAAAATCTTTTCCTCTTTCTCGTTGCGCACGTCAAATGAGGAGAGAACGAGGCAACGTCTAAAACAAGGCCTCAGATCTGAATTTTCTACGTCACCCATCGGAGGCCAATACAGATTCCATAAGAGTGCCGCGTCAACGTTTGGCTAGGCCTCTACCAGGTTGAACGGGAGTCCCACCCGAACGCGGACAAAACGCACTCGGATCCAAGCACCGTTAACACAAACCTCGAATGACCTCCAAAGTGTAATATTTCGTGCCACTTAAATTTTTAAAAAAGACACATATATCTTTAGATTTTATTGGTTCCCTAAAAACGTAAAATGTTCATTTCTAGGACGGGAATGATGTGGGTACTGCGTGACGCTTTAAAAGTAACGGCGTTACCCGTAGCGCGTTACAGGCTGCGTGGCTCCTAACAGCTACAACGGCAGCGGGCAGCTCATGCAACGGCGCACTGACTCAGCAATTTATTTTTTCTTTTTCTACAACATAAGAGGCACGCATAGAGCTGTTTTATCGCAGCACTACCGGACATGTATCCCACCTAAACTGAGAAACTCGAAAAAGGGAAAACTCTGGCTCGCGTGTACAAAAGACGTTATGCAAATAAAAAAAATAAAAAATGTCGCGCAGAAATAAAAAAAATGAATCAGCTGCATATGCCTGGAAAAAGCCAACGTCCAACTAGTTTCCAGGACTTTACTATATCCTTTCTTCTCATCGCTTGTTCCTTTTCTTCTTTTTTTTTCTTCTTTATTTAAAGACCGTGCAGAGATTGGAAGTTACAACGCAGACACGCACAAAAAAATAATATTAAAAGAAAAAGGAAAGAAGCGAGAAAGACACATCCATTGTTCTTGGAGTCCTGGCAAAATCACCAACCTCGTGTCTCTTTCTTTTTTGTTTTCTTTTCTTTTTGTTTCGTGCGTGTTTCTCGTAAAAAACAGGAAGGTGGCCCGGAGACCGGAAAAGACTACCGCATATTCCCGCCATGTAAGGCGCACGGGAGCAAACATCTCCAACATTCGGGGACATTCGCAGCTTGCGCCATCTCTCTAAAGGTCTCAGCGAAACTATATAAAAAAATTATTTCAGCCGGAATATCGCACAAATCGTAATATTCCCGAGAATTATAGTAGCATGTGGCATAATGAGAACGGCAGGGCGCGTCTATCGAAGGCCCGACCTCCATCACGTGCTTTTGCCTTCCGTCGTGCTTGGCTGCAGCGCGCGTACAGCCAAAGCATGACGGAAGGTAGAGGAGGAGGAGGCGGGACACCTCCCCATCTTTCTCATCCTGTGAGCGACTTAAGTTCAATGCATCCTTTGTGTTTTTTCTTTTTTTTTTTTACCACAGTAATAGTTTTTGAAAAAAGTTACCATTCCCCGGCACGCCACGGCATCGAGGCCAAACAAGCTTTACAAACGTTCACGGTCGTACAGAATCCAACGAGGTGTTTGTAGCACCATGAAAGCATGAGCGCGTGAGAAGCGCAGTAGTGCGCTGAAGTTACCACTCGTGGAGCAGGTACAAGGCTGGGGCTAGATAAGAGACGGAAAAATTGCACGGGCGCCTTACCGCAACCGTTAGCCTTGTACCTGCTCCACGAGTGGTAACTTTAGTGCACTACTACGCTTCTCACGCGCTGAAAGTCTTTCTGAAAATGACTGATTTGGGGGTTTTGGACGACGCTCAGCACGTTTCTAATTGGAACCATATGTCTATTTTCACTAATTAAAAAGTTAATTTATTCAATTCTAATTAATTAGCCGACTTATCGCAAAGATTAGCCACACACATAATGTCCCCCAGGGTGTATAACTCACTCGCACAAACCGCATAAGTGTAGCTTTCATGGTTTTTTTTTTATTATCTGCAAGAATAAAAAAAATCACCCTGTATATGCGAGCTTGTGATCAACAAAAATATACAGGTCAGCTTTCTTTTTACACCACTGAATTTACGATGAAAAGGCTGTGAGAAATTGGATCATGGAATCGAAGTAATGAAATGTCTTTAATCAATGCACACCACACAGGCGAGCTGGTGGAGCTTTAACACAGTTGTACATGAATACCTGGGTGTAACAAATGGCGTCAAAAAGCACCCTATTTAGGAGCGATATGTGACTCCCTGGGAGTTGTAAGTGGTTCCAAATAATTCATCTAATTAGGGATGTAACGTAAGTAGCGGAATGTAACAAATGGCGCCAGACAGCAGCCTAAGTAAGGGGTGTCGGTTGAAGCCCGTGGACTTTGAGGGGGGTGCTAAGTGATCCCGTACATTTGGGGAGTACTTGAAATCCCCAACTTGAGGGGATGCGATATACACCCCAGGAGAGTCACATATGGGACACGGTATAACTCTTCTGAGGGGAGTACCCGTACACACCCTTTTTTCTTAGAGTGATGTGGTACGTGGTGGTTTTGGATTATTGGAAGTTATGTTCGTTACGAAGCAATGTTAACTGCTAAATTTTGCTATAAACTATCATATCTTGCATATGTGTGTGTGTATATGTCGAACAATCTAACACAATACTAACACACACACAAGCATGTTTACGTATATTTATATACAAACTGAGCGAAAATGCTTCCTCCGTAATTCTAACTTTATATGTATACGATTAAAGTATTGGCATTTTTCACTTTGATAGGCCATTTCACAAACTCAGTTCCAAATAGTGGCTCAAGTATCAGTCTAAATTTGTGTATGCTTATGACGATTAAAATCTAGTACCAATCAGTCAGCGGCAGGCGTACGAAAGTTGTGGTGTTGCTCGCTGAGCAGTGTGTTTTCTCTATTTGTTTCAGCTTCAATGATGTCAAGCAACTACCACTCTGTTCGAAGTGCTTAGCTGAGTAAAACTTGATAACATTCTTTATTTGTATCGTAATGAGCTGTCTGGGGCGTGCCGAGGCTGGGCATTCCAAGGATTTACATGACACCCTCAAAAGCGTAGCGCATAAAAGCCTATAAGACTCGCCACGGTGACACCAAACAACAAGCGAATTAACGTCTGGGATGTTCAGGCTCGGCATCAGTGCCCGTCTTTGTATTCTTGCTTCACCAGCCTTCAAAGGCCGCCATTAGCATGTATAGATGATATACTGTAAAACCCTTTCGCGGCCCCTATTTTTCGCGAATCTTTCACAACAGACAGAATCGCGGCCACTAAATTTCGCGAATTCCAGATGCCTGCATTGAAATTCTTAAAGATCGAAATTTTCGCGTGCCCTTAAATTTCGCGAATTTTTCAATTCGCCAAATTCGCGAAAATTAAGGGCTCGCGAACATTAAGGGTTTTACAGTACTCTTAGGTTATGATAGTTAGCGAAGTGGCCAGACTGAATTTCGGAAAGGGTCTATTGACACCCACTAGAATTTCGTACACCGTTCAAGGTGTAAATCAGCTAATCTAAAATATTATAATCTGACTAGCAAAACAAATCATCTTAGGTTGTGTCGTCAGTCGACGAAACATAACAAAATTGGTCAATGAAACGAATGCAGACCGTTTGGATTAAACATTTTGTCGATGAAGCATTGCAGTATCGACGAAACGGTCTGTCTACGGGACGTCGTTTGACGAACTGATTGCAAGTGTTGAAATCGGGGAACACTAAACCCCTTAACCCTTCCCTTACAAAAATATTTTAGGCAGTCTATAGAAAGTCTGTCCACATTTTAGCCACTTCTTCAAACTCCTATTCATTCACATCGTATCGAAAACTATCAATAAATTTTCTAGACTTTATTTCATCAAAAGTCAACGGAGTTATACAGCCGATAGAAATGCTGTAGAATTTCTATCACCACGTTTTAATGGACTTCCTATCACCATATTCCTATAGAAGTTTTATAGACTATAAACTTGATGGGGTTATAAGGTGCGGTGAGGAGAAGTGACATCACACCACGTTGATACCGCCTTGTGAAGGCTGCATTTTTCGTCAAACTAATAAAAAACAGATTTCGTATAAATTATTGGCGAGAAAAAAGCAACGTGCTTGTAATATTTTTCTCTTCTAGGGTGGTCCTCGTTCAAATGACTGCCTTTCAAGTTTAGCCTCTATGTGGCCGTAGAGCGGTCAACACTACCGAATTACCAGTGTTGTAAGTGCTCCGTGGCGTGTGTATTGTAATATTTGCGTATGTGCACAAGGCAAGTGGCGAGTGCATGCTTTCATGGATGCATTAGGAATAACCTAAAATGAATGTTCAAGATTTATTTATCGCTTTCACAAAAAACTGTCCTCTTGTCAGCAGAAAGGCGACAAAAACGTTGTTAGAATCCCCTACCTGTTTCCTATACAAATTCTAACAATTTATATCCGACCTACATACGCTCATTTCTGTAGAAAGTCTACAAAGAAAGCGGCCAAAAAGCTATAACGAGTGGGTAGAAAAGTGGGTACATTTTCTTTAGAATATCTATAGCCCTTATACGTTTTTTTTTAAATAAAAATTAAATAGAAAGTTAATACATATTTTTGTAAGGGTTGTTTTAAAATTTTCGCGTCTTAATCGCGTTGTACTGAACCAGATTCAGAATAATTGTATGCAACTCCTTCACGCGTAAAACGCATATTTTCAACGGCTCAAATTCGAGTATTCTAAGTGGAAGGCACGTGTGTCGTTAAGAAAAGTCGAGGAGAAAAAATAATAAAAATAAAAAAGCGCGGAGACGCATACATGTTTGCAAGTAAGGCTTCAGGGTGCCGCCATCTTTCTCATTGGGGCGCGCTTGGGTAATCGGATTATGACGCGCCCAAGCGCATCCTAACTGAGCAAGATGGCGGCGCCCTAAGGTTAAGCTTGCAGACGTGTACAGAGTTGCCTAGAAATGCCTAAGGCATACAAGTCGCCCTCTGGTTGAAATTCTGTGGAACCTCAAGCTGTGCAGAGTTTATTTCCTTTGAACTACCCCCCTGTCTCCTGGCTTTATCTTTCTTTTCACTCCACAATATACAAACAAACAAACAAACAAACAAACAAACAAACAAACAAACAAACAAACAAACATGCCTTAAATTAGCGTTACGAAGCATGGTGCGCCTTGCACCATGCTTCATGACGTTCACCAACTAGCCGGATTACAAGTTCTTTTAGAATACGAGGCTCGCAACGCCAGAGGATGCGACGCCACCTAGCGGCAAAGACGCGACTTCTAGAGACGAGGAGCTCGCCGCGCCGGTCAAAGTGCGCACCGAAAACGTCCACGTCCTGGCGGCGAAAGCGTCAAGCATGAAAACGGGAATCAAATCCACACCGGTGGAGTCGCACATAAGATCAAACTCGTCCACACAGGTAGTATATTGAAGATATCAGCAGGCGAATAACGCAAATATCACGTTCAGTTGTGGATTTAAAGGCTTGTTTAGGGCCCGTTCACACACTTTCCTTTGCTTAGGACCGAGTTATTCTGATCTCTTACGACGAGAGAACACACTGGCACGCTGGCGCCATCTATGATGTGACACTGGAACTGCATTTCACTGGAGCGGAGGTTTTGCGGTATTTGCGGGATTAAATGCACGTACTATCTATGAGAAATGATCGTTGACAACATTGTCAAAAAATGATGAGCCATTCCACTCTGTGAAGGTGAATGAACAGCGAAGCTGCTTAGCACACGACACAGACGTGGCACAGAATTTTGAACAAAGGAACAAACACATTTATTGTCTTGATCGGTGATCACCGTGACGAACGGTACGCACACACATGTCGAGGGCTATCGCCGCCCCGAGGAGCCGGAGGAAACTAGACACGCGTGACGGGACCGCCACCCGGCGGAAGGAAAGGAAACTAGGCACGCAAGCGCTTGGAACGACGACAAAGAGAAGGCGGTGCGCTTCCTCCTCCTCCTCCTTGCCTCCTCCTCTCCTCCTGCCGCTGAATTTGTTCATAGGTGGCGTGACACGAAGTCGTGACGTCATTTTCCCCGCTAAATTTAGCGGGGAAACTGAATCGGTGTTGAGGTCACGTGACGTCAATTTCCCCGCTAAATTTAGCGGGAAAATTTCTCCGCCAAATTTATGGCTAGGGTCCCGTGGATATTTCCTGTGCGGCAACAGAAATGACGTCACGGCTTCGTGACGTCATGTGACGATACGACTTCGTGTCGCGTGGCGTCAATTTTCCCGCTAAATTTAGCGGGGAAACTGCATTGGTGTTGAGATCACGTGACGTCAATTTCTTCGCTAAATTTAGTGGGGAAATTGACGTCACGCGACACGATGTCGTGACATCCCATGACGTCACGAAGCCGTGACGTCATTTCTGTTGCCGCACACGAAAAATCCACGGGACCGTAGCCATAGACAGCTTCGCTGTAAAAATTATGAGCCAAAAAAGAAGTATGATGCGCAAAAAAAGGAAATAGTATAGGCAAACTACGAGTATTCCACGGTTGCCCAATAGATGGCGCCAGGCACCGTAGCCAGGATTTTGTTTCGGGGTGGGGCCCGCCCATGACAAAATGCTGTTTGAGGGGGGGGGGGAGAGGAGGTCCCAGCAAAATGGTAGATTTCGGGGGGGGGGCCGGGCCCCATGGGCCCCCCCCGCCTGGATACGTGCCTGGATGGCGCCAATGTGTTCTCTCGTCGTAAGAAGTTTTAAGGCAGACTCAAGCAGTCGCAAGTGTGTGGACCAGCCTTTACGCACTTCCGTTGAGACCGCTTGCGACCGATTACGAGAGAACACACTAACGGCGTCTGTCGGGCATCCATGACACTCTATATATCAATCTGTATATTTTACGCATCATATTTTTTCCCTGTGTGCTCTAAAGGCTGGTTCACACACTTGCAACCAGGTAGGACCGGCTGAGATGAGATCGGTTTCTAAGCCACCTACCCCTCGCAGCAGCGCGTCTGGTCCTACGCCGTCGCAAGAGGCTTCAAAACCGGTCTTGTCTTACTCGGTCGTACTCGGTTGCATGTTTGTGAACGGGCCTTAAGTCTTTCTGGCATGAGGCCATTTCTCGTGGATAGTGCGTAGACTTGACATCGCCTGCAAAAAACTTTAGTTATATGCAGAAGACGCCAGTGACGGAAGGCACTGTGCCACTTGTAACGCAGTCGAACACGTGCAAGGTAAATATGTGAACCAGCCGTAAGAATAGCCGCAGCATTTCTTGTGGGATTCCTTTGGATGGAAGGATGTGGCAGAGCCGCCTTTAATCGGGCCGCTCGCGCAACCTATCCAAAGCTCTTATTTCAACAATTACCTCATCTCCGACCAGAAAACAACAACAACAGAAACAAGGTTATGACTTTTAACAATACACTTCTAAGCTTGAAATGAATGGAGCATGGTAAAGAATGCCATATCTCTTCGCTACTAACCACGAACAGTCATTTAAACATCCTCCACAACCGAAGGTTACACTTCGTGTGAAGGTCGTGCCTCTTCGCAACCTATATAATCGGTGACTGACAGGTCAAGAAGAACCCACGGCGAGGGAAAGGAAGGCTGGGGGACAGGAAGCAGATGGCATGCAGGAGAGTAGGGCAGGAACCTTCCCCCTCTCTCCAGCATTCTGCCTGCTTTCTTCTCCCCATCCTTCCTTTTCCTCGGCACTCGGCCCTACGGATTGAATGGATGGATGGATGAATGGATGGGTGCATAGAGGCTGTTTTTTTTTGTTTTTTTTTAATGCGGTGGTGACTTGCGTTACCTAACGAAATATTATTTTTAGCTCCAGATTAAATAATGTTTGAGTCATTTTAATCAGACTTAACCTGTATCCGTCCCTTGATTTTAGCCACCATTCCTCTTGTCTTCTTTCAGTGAGTCGCTCAGGACTCCACCTGGCGGAGATCGTTTTCCGGCCCGATGAGCCGGTCGGCCAACGCCGGGACATACCTTCCCCGGAGGACTTCGTCCCCGTAGACGTAGGCATGCAGTCTGCCCGCATCGGGGAACTCGAAGCGTCGGCGGGTGCACATGTCGCCGTGTCGTTCCTCCGTTTTCGCAGCAGGATGCGGTCCGGGCGCCCATAGGTGTCACGTCACCTCCCTCGACCGACGCGACGCCGACGCCGTCTCGGCTTCCAAGAAGACTGTCCCTTCGCGGCAACCTCCCCGCCTGGGCGAGAAATTGAAAGGCGCCGCCGCCCCTGGCACCTGAGCATCGAGGATGTCGTCTTCGATGACATTCTAGGTCGAGTGATCGAGTTGCCTCGAGTCACACTGCTCGCATACACCGTACAAAAGACAGTCTGTAAACTCTGTCTGAGTTCTTCGTGGTACGAAGGTGGTAACACAATCCCTGTCCCCGCAGACATGTTCAAAGTGCATGTGAAGCCTTTGAACATGCTTTGCGGCGTGTTCGCAGATACTTATGCCATCATATCTGCAGAGTGCAGACCACGTCTTTTTTTTTATGATGGACGAGCACTGCGGCTTTAGGGCACTGCAGCGATACGAGAATACAAAAATGTCTCGCAGCTTTACGTTCCCTTTTGTACAAGTGGGATTATATACTATATATACTTTCTGATGGTCTCGCTCGTAAAGCCTTTTTGAACTATGAGTGCATACGTGCTATACTTGTGTCAATGTCAAGACGGCAGCCATCTTCCCATCAGGCAAGCGGGGACAGAGCCAGTACCACCTCGAGGAGTAAGGCCTGCGCGTGACGTCATCGTTAGTGGATCCCAGACCCGCCCAAAGTGGCAGACGCGTCCGTCTTGACGTCTCGGCGTGCTAGCGCCTTCCTCGTTGTGCGAGACGTCTTAGCTGCAAGACGCGACAGCTGCGCGATGCTCACGCAAGCACGTTTGCGGGCCAAAGGCACGCGTCTTGTCTTCTACAGGTGAGTATATTCATACAGTGCAAATTTCTCAGGTGGCTCCCGTTGGGCCGATTTGCAGCAATTCTTACAGGGGCCCTTTTCGAAGCGCACGTTCTGCTGCTTAAAAACTAATAAATAAAAGGGTTTTTTTTTTTTAGAATAACAAAATAATCAACATTCACAGTTGCGGTTGCGATAGTGCCTAATGATAACCGTAGATCTCCCTTTCAAGTGTAAATACACATGTTAGATACACACATGAGGTTCATCTCGATCATGAAAAAACTTTGAACGTCCAAGAATTACGTGTGTACTTCCAGAATTGTTAAATCACTATAGGAAATGACGTTATTTGTTTTTAATGGAACAATAAGAACATTCTTGATATCGAGTAATTGTGAAGAGCAAATGTGATCCCGCCCCCCTTCATTTCGTCATTCAGGGGTATTATATTGCTTTCCTTCTACGGGTATTAAAAGCACAAAAATTAATTCCGCCTTTCTTTCTTTTCTTTTTTTTCGCATTCACCAAAAAAGAATTATAAAAGGAGACGTAAGCTGCCGGTTTAGCGGTGCTGGCTACTCTTTTGTTTTTAAAATTAAGCTTTCATTATTCAAATTATAACATATAATTTTACGTAATTGAAGATGGAATATTATTTGAACTATGTTCACGTTTAAATAGCTGCATAAGTCCCTTTGTTATCCTCTTCTCTTTGTTTAATTTCTGAGAGTTTGATAAATTCTTCAATGCAGCGGACATATCAGAAATGGTACTTTTCACTGCTTTATAATGATAAATTTATCTCTTTTGTAGGCATTGTCAAATAGTTATAAGCACTAATGAGTCAGGTTTACCCCTTTAAACTTACTTCGACCCCAGTAGCAGTTTTCGACACACCAAATATATTAATTCCTTTGCCCCTGCATACGTGTATGTTTGACCGCGTATATTTAATAAACGTTTAATTGCTCCTTGTTCCATCATGATTCTCGATTAATAAACGTTGAGGGTTCATACGGGCATCACCAGTGTTGGGTGGTACTTCAAGTACATTGTACTTAAAGTACTACTTCAAATCAGATTTACGGGAAACTTGGACTTAACTTGAAGCACATTCTTATGAGTATGTACTTGTACTTATTTAAAGTATTTTTTTCTGGTACTTTACCAGAAAAGTAGAACACTAAACTTCCAATAACATTCCCAAAATTGGTCTTGTTAAATTTCTATTACAAAATAATACTTACATTTGTCAAATCTGAAAAAAAATGGGCTCGAGCTACAGCTAAGCACTTCTTATGAGTTGTGAATGCGAAAGCATGCACGCCGCTCTTCCCCTCCCTTCTTTCGTCAAGGGTCGAGCGCGCGCGCTTACTTTGGGCGTGAAGCGGTGGAGCCGCTGCCTCGCGGACACGCAGCGCCATGGGGTGGCGGTCGTTCAAACCGACGCGCAGCGGCCAATGGGAGCCTCCGTCGACGCGCGCCAGCCAATGGGACCGAAGCCGAAATCCATCAGCGTCTACTCCGCTCCGTTGGGATCAGGGAAACTAGGCGCCGTTGCTCCAGGCTTTTCGCGTGGGTTCATAGCTGGGAGCTGGCTTCACTTGGAGAAAGGATTTAAAGTGCCGTTTGGGGCGGTTTCAAAGCTAATGACGTCGGCTCGCTCCATGAGACAGTTAATGCTTTCCCATTAATACTGGGAGGGATGGGGTTACTCACCAGAAACGGGAGCAGAGGACGCATCGCTCCATTTGTACTAGGAGCGGCTTTCCCGCAGCATTTCGATCTCTCCTACTTCTTGATCGGTCACTCCTCCACGAGAGGATTGCTTGCGAAAGCTACGGGTATGACGTCATGCTCCTCTCCTAGTACCTTTAACCCCCTTGGGTACAAGCGGCGCCAAAATTCAGAAGTCGGAGGGATTTCTGAATCTGAATTTGGCGCCATTTCCCGAAAATAATTACTCTGTGGCCATATCTCGACTTCATCCAATATCGGCTACCATTTTGATTGTTTGGAACTGAGCTGCTTGGTTATTCAGTGCTGTGAGATTTTCCAGCTGAACGAGCAATTATAAATATTGTGAAATTATAAATATTAAAAATTATAAATATTGCAAGATTTTACGAGCTGACCGAGCAATGAATGAAACAGCAGAGTGCATGTCTATGTTCCGCGTCTCTCTCTATCTTGTATATTTCCTTCTTCACTAGCTGGCAGATCTCACAAGCATTGGCTTGTGATATTCATTGCCCCAGGGATTGCCCCTGGAGCAATGAATAAAAGGGGATCATGAAAGATTGTGTTCAAAGTGCTTGTACTTCACTTTAAAAGCATGTTATATCTACACTACTTTACTTCAAGTACGTTGCGCCAGGTGTACTTACTACTTTACTTGAACTACATAACCTCTGATTTACTTTGTAGCTAGCTTACTTTAAGTACTTTTTAGATGTACACTTCACCCAACACTGCGCATCACACAAGGTGTTAGAAGTTTTTAAAGGTATTATTTTTTTTAAATGTAACACCGAAACGTAGTCAAATAAAATTGAAAACACCGTACTATGTCTCTTAGAAAAGAATCAACGCCAGTAAAATAATTGTACAATTAATATTCTTAAACTCACAGGATAATATAGACATATACAGTACGACCGAACTGCATTTGTACCTCCCCCCCCCCCCTTCCCCCCAATCTTTTAAATGATACTAGCTAAAACAATCGATTCGACCTTTTTCTGCGTCTGCATTCCCCACAGCCCGTTTTATCTCATAATTCTCAAAGGTTTCGAAGTATGGGACCTCTACTTCATGTGTAATTTTTAGCTTAATCCAAATTAAGAAACAAAAACTGACATGTACCGTCAAGCAGCTCGAGGACTGTTTCAGCCCCCATTGTCCGCGATAGTACGTATCAATGAGCCGAAATCATACGCTCCTAAAAGCTTTAAAAAAAAAAAATCCCAAATTGTCGGGAGCACGCTTCCACGAAGTTTTCAGTCATTTAAACTCAAAAGTGGCTTCTGTTGTGATCTGCTACAACAAATATTTTCAGTAAGAAAAAATATATGTATATCAAGCTACTTCTGTTCGAACAAAACGTATGGAGGGCCCTCTCCCTCTGTAATCCCTTCGTGCCTTGAAGGCAGCCTATATAAATAAATATTCCAGCAGTGTGTGTCACTTTTTCTCCTCGTTCGTTTTTTTCCTCTACGTTCAGCTGAAAACCTTCAGAAACATGTCATACCAACCAGCTCAACTCCAAGCAGTCACGATTTTAAAAAAATGTTCTTAACGAATTTGTGCTTAACGATATTCTTAAAATTTACAGCGAAATTGGGTTGTCTGTATGTTTATATAACCTACAACTTGGTCTGCCTCAACGGGCAACGAGTCTCGAGAAATTAAGCCAGTGCAGTACAACCGCTAGCCTGGGGTCTTTGACGCACCGCGCAGTAGTTGTTGTTGTTGTTGTTGAATTATGTTTATTGATGAGATGAGTGGTTCGGCTGTCTTGGTGGGGTGGCCTGAGACAGGAAGGGGGGGACCTGGGGGTTTAGGGGGAAAGGAAATGAATGATGTGAAAAGAATAATTAAATATGATGATGGGTCCCCGTCTCCCTGATGTAGCTCATCAGGGAATCGAGGACTGCTTTCCTGTGCTGCGGTGTTCCCTGGGGTCGGGACCACTCCTCGAGCGTCGCCGGTCTTTCCTCTTCTCGAAGAGATTGGATCGCTTTCTTCCTCAGCCGTTCCAGGCCTGCACAGTCCCAGAGGAGGTGGCGTAGTGTGGCTGATGTTGTTCCCGGTGCAGGCCTTGCATCTGGAGCCCTCGAGGTCGACGAGCCCGAAGCTCGCTTGTTTGGCCGGTGTGAATGCTGTTCCGGTCCTGATCCGTCGGACTCGGACAGCTTCCCATCTGGTATAGCTCGTTGGTATGTTGTCTTCTTGTGACGGCAGCAACCCTCTGAGGTAGGCCTTCCTCGCCTGCTTGGCAAGTTCAGCCTGTTCCTCAGGGTCTACCGTGGTATTCGTTTCAGAATGAGAGGTCGAGCCAGTCGCGGAGCTGTGAAATATTTCTTCCGCTGCGGCCCTGTGTGCCCTCTCATTCCCGGGGATTTCGCTGTGCCCGGGAAGCCATGTGATGTGCAGGTCGGTGCCACGTATGCGAAGCTCCGTCGCCACTTTCTTGATCTTTTTTATTGTTCGGCCCTTTGGTCTGCTGCTGCGTGTTGCGTTAATCGCTGCTTGCGAGTCTGTAAAAATTCTGGCGTGAGGTGCCGTCGCGCTCTTTCCTGCGATGTCCTGGGCCGCCGCCAATATCGCCCTCAATTCGGCCTCCCTCACCGTCGTGCCCGACGGTAGTAATTCGGTTTGTGTCCTGCCTCTCCTTGCGTCATGCCAGGCCGATGTCACTTTCTCACCGTTCTTTGCTGCGTCTGTGTACCGTACTTCTTCGTTCGGCGCATGGGTTTCGCACCATGCCGCGTGCATCTTTGCGGCTCTAGCCCTCTTCCCTTGGTTGAGAACTTGAGGTAGAGGCCGATGATCCGTTATCATCTCGTCCCGCCAAGGAGGTAGCGCCTCTTCCAATGGCGGCTTGTTGCTTGTCTCGTATCCCAGGTCTTGCAGGAATCTACGTCCATGTTTAGTGCGCTCAAGCCTTTGAAACTGAGCGATTGCTTGGGTTTCGGCCCTGTCTTTTATGGTGTTCATTTGTGCTTCCTTTTCCAGCATTTCGAGTGGCGTGTACTTTGGAAGGCCCGTGACTACTCGCCTGGATTGGTTGTTAAGTCTCTCGAGTTTCTTCCACTGCGTCTGGTTGAGATTCAGCCAGTTGCAGCTGTAGAGTGCTCGTGACGTAAGAAGGGCCTCTGTGAGGATACGGAGAGCCTTCTCATCTGCTCCCCAGGACTTACTTGTTGTTTTCTTTATGAGCTTGAGACCCTGAGCCCACGCCTTTTCCATCTCCGGGATCCATCTCGTGCTTCTTGCCGTCTGCTCGAAGGTGACTCCAAGGATTCTGATATGTGGCTTTTTGTCAATTTCTTGTCCATTGAGTTCTAGCCGTACTGAGCCTGCTATTCCTTTCCTGTGGTCCCTAGGGCGAGCGACCATCATATATTGCGTTTTCTCTGATGACGCTTCCATCCCAACCTCCGCCAGGTAGGTGGCGACTTCATCTATGCCCCGCTGCATCGTGCTCTCTTGTTCCCCCAGGGATCCCCCTCGGGTCCAGAGCGTCACATCATCCGCATAGATGGTGAATCCCAGCCCTTCGATGACTCGAAGCCGAGCTGGGAGACCCGCCATTACCATATTGAAAAGGGTCGGCGATAGAACTGCCCCCTGTGGCACTCCTCTTTAATCGGTGTTTCTGGGCCCATGGTACCTCCGATCTTCACCTGGAACCTCCTGTCGCACAGGAAGTCTCGTATAAAGTTCAGAGATCTTCCACGGATGCCGCATGCTTTTGCCTCCCGGACTACTGCCCAGTGCGGCACTGAATCAAACGCCTTGCGGATGTCCAGGGCGACCACGAGCCGTGGGTCTTGTTTGTCTTTCTCGGCTAGCACCTCCTCATAAAGCAACTTTAGGCTATCTTGTGTCCCCATTGCTTCGCGAAAGCCCGTTTGCCGGGGATCCAGGCGTTCGTGTTTTTCCAAATACCATTGTATCCTCCTGAGCACGATTTTCTCCATCGTCTTGCAGATATTGGATGTTAGAGATACAGGTCTCATATGTTCAATGCGATCAAGCAGTTTGCCGGGCTTGGGTATTGGGGTGACCCATGAGAGTTTCCAGGCTCTCGGGAGCCTACCCTCTTCCCATATTATGTTGTATTTGTCGAGAAGTTTCTGCTTCGATTCTTCCGGTAGGTTTCTGAGAGCTTGGTACGTTACCCCGTCCGGGCCAGGAGCACTGCCGGTTTTCGCCGTGTAGATTGCCTCGACTAGTTCTCCCATATTTAGTGGGTCTTCCATTCCTTCCTCTTGTGGCGGGCGGGTGTTCATTGCCACCGGTCTCTGGTTTGCGCTATCTTCTTCTTGGGGAAAGAACAATTCTCCAGCCCTGATCGCCATCTCTGTCTCGCTTATATTGAGCTTGAGGGCCAGGTTCTGCGCAGCGTTTCTTGTCTTGCGCTTTGCTCCGTTCAGTCCCTTGTAAGTTCTCCAAGCTCTTCCCAATCCGTTTCGTGCGTTAAAGGACCCGCAATGGGTCCTCCACCTCTCGCGCCCGAGCTGTTTAGAGTACTGCCTCGCTTTCGCTGCTGCTCGTTTGAGTTTGATTTTTAGATGCAGCGTCCTGTTCTTTCGGTACCGCTGCAGTGCTTGTAGACGGCTGGCCCAGAGGTTTAGCAGGTGATTGTCTGGTGTTGGGGCTCCAGGTTTTACTAGAACTTTCGTCTTCGCTTCGCTCAGAGCCATCCGAATGCACTCCTCGATGTCTCCGCTGTCCTCTGTCTCAAGCAGTTCCCTAAAACGATCCCATTTGACTACTGGTCTTTGTTCTTTGCCACTGTTGCGTTGTCCGTGGTGAATCTTTATTTCGACCGGAAAGTGGTCACTGTCAAGGTTGTCTCTCCACGTTGACCAGTCAAGCACTAGGCTTGCAGTGGCCCAGGAGAGGTCCGGGGTGGAGTCTTTTTGCCTACTGTGCATTCCAATCCTTGTCTTGGTTCCCGGCTTGTTGCGTAGTGTAAGGCCCGCAGTTTTCATTGCGTGTTTAATTTGCCGGCCTTTTCTCGTGCTGTTGGAGTACCCCCAATCTTTGTGTCGAGCGTTGAAGTCCCCGGCTATGACAATCGGGTCCCCTTCGGCTAGACCGACAAGTTCGCCTATCCATGCCGTTGCTTCCTTGTCATCTTCCGTTGCCGTTCCTGGTCTTATATAGACGGAGGCTAAAGTCATCCTCTTCCGTTTGTGACTGAGTCTTACGGCTACCACTTCTCTGTTGCCAGTGCAAAGTGACGCCGTATCGAGCTGGGCATGTGGTATGTGCCGCAGGACTGCTATTGCTGCCCAGCCTTTCTTCGTCTCTGGGTTCCTTTCGCTCGGTCTTGGGGTAGTTACTATGGTCGGGTTCGTGTAGAAACTATAGCAGGGGAACGTTAGGTTCGGGGTTCGTGTTTCTTGAAGAAGGAGTACATCCGGCGGCGGCTGTCTCTCGAATCTCAACCTCAGCTCTGCACTTTTGGTCGAAAATGTGCAGCAATTCCATTGGAAAATGCGGGTTTGTTCCGTGGTGGTCTGTCCTGTACTGCTATGGGAGTTACTTCCCATGTCGCAGCAACGCCAGCTCCTTCTTGATCTCTCCGATGGCCTCGAAGATCATCTTGAAGCCGATGTGTACGTCGTTCTTGAGTTTATTCATCTCTTTCTCGGCGTCGAAGTCTGACGCCTGCTGGCTTGGCTGTTGTCGTTGGGTAGATTTCGCCCATTCCGGTATCCATGTGGGAAGCTCGTCTTGATCGTTTTTCCCCGATGCCTTGGGTCGCTCCGGGATGGACTTAGCAGCTGCAGCGTAACTTTCTTTACCTTGCGCCGGAGGTTTGGGTGTCATCTTCTTTTTGTCTGGAATTCTTCTCTTTGGACAATCGTTACTGGTCGCCGGATGTGGGCCGTCGCAGTTACGACATTTTGGTTCCCGGTCGCACTCGTCCATTCCTTCGTCGTGCACGTTCCCGCACTGACCGCACCTTTGTTCCTTGCGAGGGCAGACATCCGCCTTATGCCCGAGCTCGTGGCAGCTAAAGCACACAATCGGGCGCGGCCGGTATTCTTTCACGCTCAAGATTGCTTGGCAGAAGACGACCTTCTTGGGCAGTTTGTTACCTTCGAAGGTAACTAACACTGCACTTGTGCCTTTACCCATAAGTCGGGCAGCGATAATCCTTGCCTTGTCGCATTTCATGTCTGCGAGCAGCGTCTCTGGTGTCTCTTCGCTGTTGTCTCCCGGGGGGTATATGACACCGCGAATCTGGTTCTTCTCCATTGCTCTGTAGGGGCAAACTGTATACTGCTTGCCGTTCTTCTCTATTGCATTAAGCCGTAGCAGCTTTTCTGCCGTGCCTTCTTCTTGCGTAGTGAGCGTAATAGTGTTGGTCTTTGTCTGATACTGGATTTTGAAGTCCTCTTGGCTTTCGATTCCTGCCGTTTCCGCGGCCTGCCTGATGTCCCTGGCTCTGAAGCCATTTACTGCTTCCTTACATACCGGCTTAAGGACAATGGCCTTGGTAGTTTTACTCTCTGTCCTCTCATCGATGGACATAGCAGCGGCTTTCTTCTCGGGTTCTTCAAATGACGTCAGCGAGCGTTTACGGCGGCGCCTGTTCTGGACTAGTGTCCAGGAGTTGTCCTCCATATTTTCCGCCAAGGGGGCGGCGTCTGTCCTGTTAGGTTTGGCATTCTGGCTCTTTAGTGGGGTCTTTGTCAATTGTGCTGCTTGAGCTATCGTGGGATATTCGTGTCCAAGGGTTGAGCTCACCTTTTCTGCTGCGGCTGGTTGCGCGCCTTTTCCTTGCTGTGCGGTAGCGAGGTAGGTCAAGAAGCTTACAAAGAGCCTTCCGATATCTTCCCTCGCAACTCCAAATTCGTTCAATTTGCCGAGGGTGTTCTGGTCCAGCATAATTTGAAGGCCTTCCGTTGATGGGCCCGCCGTGGTCGCGGTTGTCCCTGTAGCGGCAGCCTGAGTTTCCGTGCCTCGCATTCCAGACGTTAGGTTTAGCGAGGTGACCATAGTCTCGGGTTCCATATTCACCAAACGGGTCCCTCCCGGATCCAAAATCGACGGTCGGAGGGTGGCGGAGGGCTCCCCTTGATCCATGGGGCCCTTTTCCGGGGCGCGAGTGCCTTTTAAACTCGGCGTTACAAATATATGTCGGCGGAGCTAGGAAAAACACGTCCGTTAGAACGAGCGCTT
>JAZHYW010010822.1:0-120867 GCA_037355805.1 Ixodes ricinus | reverse complement strand
GTTTCATTGCCTGCGCTGACGTAAACTGTGTACTATCGCATTTATCTTTTTTGCAAGAAGAAGCCGAATGCACACCGGCATGGTGCAAGGACGTTACGTGTAAGCCCTGTGAAGCGATAACTGGGTCGAACTTGCGTCTTCTTGCCTTTTGAGCTACACGACGCCGTAGAATCGGAGCTGAGTTGGATGACCACATTCACGGTTGTCACGGGATCATCATCAACGCCCGCTTTCGTACACGCACGTACAGAATGTGAAAAACATGCCATTCCTAGACAGGCATATAATTAAATGTAATATGGCCCGAGCTCTCGCGTTCAAGCGCGTCACAACGCAGGCAGTTCTTTTTTTTTTTTGGCAAATATAAGATGGGCCAGAAACCGAGCGGGATGTGAAGCGGCCGATAAGCCAGGAAGCCAAACCAGTGCGGGAAGCTAAAGTCCCTGGATAAAAATCACACTTGGCGTTTCTTACAAGAACCGACGACTACTATTGGCGAACACATGAGGAAGGTTTACCACGATACTATGACAAGACCGACGAGACCACAAGTGAGAGCCGCAGCGCAGTTTACTTAGAGGGGCTGCCCCATAGCCGCCAGTGTTGTACAAAATACTCGATAAAAGTATTTAAGTTAAGTTACAAAATACCTGCTTCATAAAGTATTTAAAATACTACTCAAGTTACTTTCACTGTAAAGTATCTTGAATAGAGTACAAATACTTAGAAATTTACTTCAGTTACTTTTGAAGATACTTCCGCATTGCGTGATTTGTATCGATCGTCTCCTTACAACTGTATAATTGTCGTTGTCACAACGACAATTATACAGCTGCGCAAATCTTGGCTACCAGTATGGTTTATTAGCACACGAAATCACAAAAAAACAGAAAAAGACAAGAAAAAAGTATCGTAGGGCTATTTTATGCAGTCCAACTATAAGAAGCAGGCTATTGTCACGAATGAGAAATGATGAGGCAGCGAATAACTGAAAAAACTAAAAGTTTAATAATGCAAACTTGTGCCCAAAACAAAATAGAGAAAGGCTAGCGTCGCAGACATCGATGACGGCGAAACAGCAGGATCGAGCGGTGGGACGAGACTGACTGCGGACCGCCACTCGGAGCACCTTTTGTACCCGCGTGGGTTTCTGGAACATTCGGCGTAGAAAGTTCCGGGCGTAGAACATTCCTAACTCGATCACACGACAAGGTTCTCGAACTTACGAGAATGTCAAGTCGAAAGAATAAATAAAGAGGAGTCCGCTCCCTGGTATCGAACCCGGAGCTTCCGCGCGAGAATCTCCGCGCGACAGTCAAGCGCGGTAAGCATTCGGCTACGGCGCTCGCTGGGCAACGGGCGTGGCAATATCACTGATAGACGTTACAAAACATTTCTTGGACAACAAGAAAGTGGTCGCTTTAGCTATTGGGGAGGAGATCAGACCGTGGCACCTCAAGCGGTTAAATTTAGAGCTACATGGATGGGGACAACAAATACAATGACTCAGCGCTCGGCTGACTTAACCGAACGCGGCGTCAGCGTTCGGCTGGGGTTCGTGCTCTCCGGTGAGGGGAGGAGGGGTTCTTTTGTTACCACTCGGGCCTGCATGAACAATGCAGCATGCACAGTGCCCAGCTCAGCACAAAAGCCCAAGTGGGTCAAGCTCGCATCCTCTGACGACTGCTTTCGGGAGAGATCCTGGTCGGGTTCGATACCCGGACCAGGATCCGCCTGTCCGCCTGGTCCGGGTTCGATACCCGGACCAGGCGGATACTTCGGTCGCGCACCAGTCACCTAGCCGTGTTTGGAGACTGGTGTTTGTCCTTTGTCCCGCTTGTTCATCTCCAGGGATTATTTTCGTCATTCTTGTCCAGCTCGCTTGCACCTTTGCATTTAATTACATTATAATTATAAGCTTAACGTCACTTCACTAATTGTTTGTATTTTTATATTACACTTTGCCCCGCGCTCTATTAAAAAAAAATTACATAACATGCCCACAAGGCCTGTGGGCATGTGCACATACCTTTTGTTGGGTAGACATCGAGGTATGGGGGTGACAAACGGGTCAGAGCGCCTCGCCAATAGTGACATCGCTTAAAATCACGTCCTGCGGCGCACCTTAGACGTATCGTTTAACTACAGTCCATATTACCTATATGGGGAGTTCATTATAAACGAACTAGGGATACGGATATGAGTGAATGGATAACAAAGAGTACCCACATAATAGCCACGGCAGTGGATCGCACCTTCTATTAAATTGCGTTCAGAAAGGCACTTAACGTTGCGAGACGCTTTGTTGGCATTTTGAGAGGTCATCCAGCTTTTGGTTCGTTTCCTGTTCTGTTCTCTACTTATCAATGTTCGCTTACCGGCAGTGTTCGCGAGAGCAATAGGTGACGAACTGAAGAGAAAAAGAAAGAAATCTCTGTGGAAACAAAAGGCGTCTTTGGGAAGGCGAGGGAAAACCTTCATTGTACGAACTTTGCTCTGAAATATGAGTCAAAATTGGCAGAATAGCGATGTTTTCACGAGCTCAGTTTAAGTCATCGTAGCTTATCGGAGCTAGCAAGAGAATTTGGTTGCTCGAAAGAATGTTTTTGTTTGCTCGTGCCACGCCCACGCCACTTCATACCGAAAAACTCGGAAAATGGCGGAATGTCAAAAATGCATTTGAGATAATGAGTACAAGATACTCGGAATTGTAATTAAAATAGAGTATCAAATACTCTCAATCAAAGGTATTTGCAAGATACCAAGATACTTGAAAAAGTATTTGAAATACAGTATCTTGAGTAGAGTACTTCAGATAGGCACAAGTCTCATAGCCGCTCATTTTAGTGCTGCGCTGCTATTTGCTTCCAAGTGTCCCACAAGGCACGGGCTCGTGCATTGGCGTATTTGATAATTTGATGACGCTTGCAAGACATACGAACATATTAAGGGGTTTTACTGAGGGCTTGCTGACCCTTCGGTGTGTTCTAGGAACTCGCGGAACGCGAGGTTAGGTGGCACGTTCTTACCGCTAGATTGGCTGCATAGGTCGTGTCATCGGCCGTGATCACTGTAAAGTTGAAAGTGAAAGCTCGTCGCGCGGCAGCGAGACACAACACGTCGCCATGGCAGCACTACGTCATACATGCGTCGCCTGTCATTGATCTTGTATTTTGTGTGATGAAGCAGACAAAAATCTTACACATACCATTTTGGATGAGCATCGTACCGGAGAGCTGTCGTGTATCACTACTGTGTAATGCACGTTAAAGACCATAGGCTGGCGGTTGTACTGTACTGGCTAAATTTATCATCTACCTGCTGAGAGACAAGTCGCCGTTGAGGCGGACTAATGCCACTGTTACGTGGGCATCCATAACTACAGTTAAAGAGATGCTGAACCACTGAAATGGTTGATTTCCGTTGCCTTCCATCGTGTTTTTCTTCTTCTCCCGGGCAGGAGAAAGCTCTTCGTGTTTATTTGTTTTGTCTTGTACACCGTTTCACCCTTTCCAAATTCTTCGACGTCTCCCGCCAACTGCACAGACATCAAACGCGGGTCCGTACCTCCTCGATTCGCGGGTTCACAATTCGCGTAACACACGTTGTAGCCTCACGCATGGCAGTCGAATTCTCTTCGTCTTTGATGTGCGCTACAGTGTTCTCATTTCTAGCACGCTCTTGAGGCACGGCTGAAAAGCGCTAGGCGCGAGAGCTAAGAGCATCGTCTTCGAGAGTACGGACGATACTTCTTTTGGTTTACTTGTCTGGGCATGGTAGTCAAGTCCACTCCTCACTTCACAGTCAACTGTCAACATTGGGGGGGGGGGGGGTAGGTTATCAAGGAGTGCTGGCAGAAAGAGAGAGAGAGAGAGAGAGAGAGCGCGTAAAAGTGGTGTGATCCACTATTGTTTTGTGAGACCGATGGCCACCGCTTCTCTCGCTCTCTATGCCCTCGCTTCCCCTGGCTTCCACGAATATTGGTATGAAAGTGAGAACCGATGAACGATCGATAACCCTTACCCACCACGTTTTCTCTGACTGGTTGAGTTTTCGGTCATGGAGTGTCCGTCATCTTCCTGGCCATCTCTCAATGCGATGTTCAAAAGTAAGGGCATTAAGGAGAACGGAAACCTAGAGTTTCAGCGCATACTTAGCTTGCCAAAAAACACTCACATTGTAATCAGCAAGAACAACAAACTCTAATCTACGAAAACACATCAACGTAAGCTGGGACATCTGCATTCTGCATTGGCTATACATTGTAACGTTAGAACCAAGTTTTTCTTTTCTTTTGAACAACAAACGAAACACCCGACTCAAAAGGGAGCTTTCGTAGATCGCTTCTTTAGCTCCGAATCTCGTATCGGAGGTAGACGCTGCTACTGAGCATGCGCACCGCTAGCTTTGTCTGCACAATTCCAGGGATCATTTCCGGAGGCCGTAAGCTAGCGGGATGGCGGGTGTGGTTGCAGCTTTCGGTGCCTTGTCAGCTTACAGGCGAACGGAGTGCACCTACACTCTTTCTCTTAAATACAATATTTTATTTTTACAAGGACTACCATAATACGGGCGTATGAGAAATGAAAAGTAGTGTTGCAGAACATTTTTGAAAAATATCAAAATTGTTTCTATTGTTTTCTGGATAAGTGTACGGAAAAAGTAACGTGAAAGTAATTTGTAACGTAAAGAGTAAGTAATCCGTTACTTTTCAGCGAAAGTAATTTGTAACGGTAATCCATTACATTTGAGGCTCGGTAATTTGTAATTGTAATCCATTACATTTTTCAAGTAACGAGCACAAGTCTGCTGCAGACTTCTCCGAGACTCAAATGCAGGAGCGATCTAAGGAAATGCCAGGTCAAACACGAGCTACACCTCTAATATAGTTGATAGCATTTCTTTAAATTAATCATGGTCTACTAACCCAGCCATACGGGCGCAGTGCGCCGCCCCGACCTTGCCACCTTCTTCAGCAACGACCCAACAGTTGTAGTGACGGGTCTCTGTTTGTCCGGCTTGAACATCTGCGGCGTCGACACGCAGCTGACGAGGCACAGTGGGCCTGGCGCACACGTACGCTGGCTACCTTTCCATTAAAGAAATAATTGAAGGCTTCTAAAGATGTGTAAGCTTTCAACTTCCCACGTGTAAACGGGCCAGTCGTTTCAACAAGGTAGTCGAACTGGTAAGGCCAGGTTATCTTTGGCGCGCAGGCCCAAGCAGAAGAAAATAGAGACCTATTTTTGGCGTCATATGGGACAGAAAGCCTCACCGATCCATGGTATGTAAGTCTCTCAACGTACCTTCTCTGGTTTTCTGCCGAGAGAGCTTTAAAATACCCGCTGCTCATTGCGCGCCCTCAAAACATACATAATCAATGGCCGACCGGATGTCGGCCTGGATCCCCGGAAGTTCCGCCATGTTTGTTATTGTTTACCTCGGAATAACATGTACAGGGTGACCCAAGTCACCAGAGCTCGATCTAAAATGGACTGTAAAAATCAACGCCTGCACGTCGCAATCTAGACACTGGTCGGTTTTTTCTTGTAAAATTACAAAGACTACGCAAGAAACTTGCCAGGGTCTACGGCGGTCGGCGACGAAGACGACCAAGTCCAGTAGCGGGGTGTGTTTGGCGTTCGTATTGATAGATGGCGCTACCTCCTTATCCGTGACGGCTCGCGACCACCGTGGTTTATTAAAATGAACATAATCTTTTTGAATTGTACCTTTGGTTAAAAAATAAATGCAAACAATAAAAGCAAAACTTTAATTTAAAAAAAACGCGTCTGCATAACGATGGCGCTTTTGCTGCCAACGGATTTCGTCTGCGTGTCGTCTGCTTTCTTTCGCTGGTCGGCTGCACCTTCGGACGCTGCTCCCGACGCCATCTATCAATACGAACGCCAAACACACCCCGCTACTGAACCCCTGTCGTCTCGTCTGCGTCGCTGCCCGCCGTAGACCCTGGCAAAAATCTTGGCCTTATTTTTTACAGAAAGTGAACTACGCTTTGTAATTTTTGCAAGAAAAAACCGACCTGTGAAACACACCTTTGACGAAAAGTTTAGGTTGCTGCGTGCAAGCGTCGATTTTTACGGTCCATTTTAGATCGAGCCTGGTCACTTGGGTCACCCTATATATACGTAACCACACCCCAATCTCTTTTTTTTCTTTTTTGTGGCGAAACGTGAAAACCTATTTCGGTCGTGTTAAGCAAAGGACTCGTGCCGCGAGTCGTCGTACGTGCAAGCTCGTGAAAACAGCAGCAACAACAGCAAATTTTCTTGCTTGGGGCATTTGGTACTGGTGTCGCCACCTCGTTGAACCCATGGACAATAAATCTAGCGAAAATGGCCATGTCAAATTTAGTTACACAAAGACACAAATACCAAGACATTTAGGCTTCCCGTAAGGGTGTTAAAATCAAGATAGGAGACACTTTTAGTACGTACAACCCAGGGTTGTAAAAGTTACTTCAAAAATGAGCCTAAGATGCAGTTACAGTTACTCATACAAAAAGGTACCTATAGGTACGTACCTAGGCACTCGCTTAAAAATGTACCTAGGTACAGGTACAGTTACTTCAAAGATGATTTATTTTAGGGTGCCTTCATGTGCGCTTTGTTTGGGGTGATGACATCGGGCCATTTTGTTTCGAACGCTTATTTTTATTTTTTACTCTGAAGCGCGTGAAACCGTGTCCCTGCACGGGCTCGTGGCGTTGACCGTGCTACGGCGACATTTTGTTTTCTGCGATTTCTTTGTATTTTCTCTGTGAGCGCGTGCTGTCGGCATCGGGTGCTACAAATGATGGCATCACCCTGAACAGAAGGACATTGAGGCACTCTAGTTTATTTTCCCCAAGTTTGTCAGAATATATTGGAAGCAAAGCATGTTATACTAAGGATACACACAAAAACTAGTTCGATAAATATGCTTTATTGGTGTCAATACGATGTCCACATCGGAGTTGAGTCCTCACGTGCCTTATCCCCACATTCCAAATGGTTCACCGAGGCCACAACTTCCACTGTTTACCATGTCACGCCGAAACCGTCGAAACTCGCTTGCTGACGTTCTTGCCTTCAGAGCCGGTGCTGACGTCGACGGGCCCAGAAGACGTCGGCCGCATGAAGAAACACATGAGTCGAGTCACATATGCACCTAAACTTCGCGACGACAAACAAAAAACTTCAAACTTCCTTGTTTTTTTTTTTTCTTTTGTTAGTTGAAAGAAATATAAGCTTTTTTGTTTTTTCTTTCCAAACTTTTGTAGTTTTGATAACAGCAAATTTTTGAGCCCGATTTATTGAAACTGTATTATCTACGCGATTTTATGATTATAATGCAATTAAATGCAAAGGTGCAAGCGAGCTGGACAAGAATGACGAAAATAATTGCAATTATAACTTATTTTCGATTATATTTTATATTGTATTTATGGCAGAAGAGAGCCACCACCAGGACAAGATACAGTGCAGCAGAAACTGCGCACATCTTTCAAGTTATCTCCTCCCTTGTATAGCTGTCAGAGGAGCTTCAAACACACACTGAAGTCGATTTTGGTTTGAGATGAAGGAAGCAGGTTGCTATTTTCCCTAAACGGAGTTCCGAAGCGATTCGATAAATTAGTGTCGCTAGAACGGCATCGCTAATCCACCGTTCACTCAAATGAACACCGCCATTCGCTAAAGTGTCGTTCGATAAAACATCATGGGCGGGGCTTCGTTTGCTAAAACGTCATTCGATCAAGTCAGTGCTTCCCAGGTCGTACCCAACTTAACGTTAATCACGGTACATGGTAGTGTGTTAATACTTCATGATTTATAGTTTCTACCATTTTGACGAAGTGAACAGAAAAGTACCTGTAAAAAGTAACTAGTTTCAAGTTACTGGAAAAGGTACCTAAGATAGATACCCAGAAGTGAAAGTACCTAGGTTTGTACCTCAGGTGCAACAAAAGTACCTGGATACCGATTTCCAGTTACTTGTACCTAGGTACTTTACGATCCTGGTACTATCACCCGTTTTGTCAATTTCGTCATCTAAGTAATTTTAATTTCAAAAATATCCGCAAAATGTGCTCCGAACAGTCAAAATGGTTATATTTTTGGATTTTATTAAAAATCGCCAGCGCTCTCAGACAAAAATCCAAGGGTCGTACGACCTTCATTATATCTTCATAATGAACCTAAAAGATATTCAATACTCTGGTGCATTCCTGAAACGCAGGTCTGTGTAGCCAAACTTGCCCATTGAGTGACGAGTGGAGCGAAATTCGGTTTCTTTCCGCCTGAAAGCCGCCGATCGAGAACTGGAAGGTTTGAGTCGCGCCCACTCTCTTTTCCGTGGTCACGGGCCGTTTTCTAAGGTTTCGACGCGACCACCAAATTTAATCAAAGTCGTGGGTCATTGAAGGCACACAGTCAATACTAAAAATAGAAAAAAAATATGAAACCCATTTTTTGTGGCTTCCAAAAAGCTGCAAATACGTCGATTAAAAAAAAGAAGAAGAAAAAAGGTTGCACAGACAACCGGAAGCATTCTGTGTGTTCACTGCATAATTCTCGACATGGTGTCGTTTCGCGTTTCGTGGGACTCGCGCAGCGGACGACGGGCGTGGGACCTCTACTTCAGAACTCTTGTTCACGGTGCCGGCGAATTCTGTCTTCCTTCGAAAGAGAAATTATAGACCGATCAAAAGAATTGATATTCATCCCGTACGACACGCCCGACCAGCAAGCCGATTGCACGAAGACGTCGCCGAGCCGTCGTCCCTTCTCGTGGCTGAAGACATCGCTCGCTCAAACGTCAAGCACGAAGAGCGTACATAGAGTTGAATACGCACGCGTACGGTTTCTGTACCTGGTGCGAATGTGGCCAATGCGTGGTGCTGCCCGACTTCAAGGCGGGAGTGCATCTACTGGAGGGAAATCGGCAGCAAACTTTCCGACATACAGTCGACCGGATGCAATACTACGAACGAAAGAGTTCCTTCAGTAGCTCAGTGGAAAGACGTCCGCTTCACACGCAGCGGGCACGGGTTCGATCGCTAGGGTGGGCGTACCATTTTTTTTTTTTTACATTTTGCAATGTTTACATCTTTTTTTTTTTACAATTATTACTGAAAAAAAACAATTGTTGTGGACGATACGTCGCTGAACTAAATGGTATGGGATTCCATTTTTGACACCTCTGCCGCACAATGCCACTTTCAGATGTGAGGCAGCTCCTCGCGCAACATCTTGGGTGTACACTTTTCGGAGCCGATCACGGAAATTCACCACGGGCACTCACTACCCATCTCCAACTCCTCAATGTACAAAACAACTCATCTTGAAGCACAGAACAGCGTGCGGAACAAACATAACTGCGAAGCAATCGCGCGGCAAACGGATCCCGAACGCATTTCGTCCGCTGCACCGGGAAGAAAAAAAAAAATTGCACGGTCGGGTGTAGCCACGTGACTTCCGCCACTCACTCTCTCCTCTCCACACCTCCGTGCGGTGCGTGGGTTTCGGTTTCAGTTCGAGCAGTTGCGTTTTTCGGCTTTATAAAAAAATATACGTGACTCTGTTTCAATATATTAATTGGGTAGTATTCCGACACCATAATAAATCGCCTGGCAAAAACAAAAAATGAAAAAAATTGGGGAGTGTCAGTGTCCCTTTAAGTTGTGACTAAAGCACCTCGTAGGTAAGAAGACAGTTGTGGTAAATTTTCGGCGCCAACTAAAGAAAGCCGGTCCACAGATCGAACGCCAGGACTACCTCAGCGATCGGCCGGGTCTGGCGTTTTGTCTTCGAGAACACGAGGCTCAGTCCAACGCCGACGCGGCCCTCGTGTGCAGTCAATCCTACGCCTTCTTTATTCGACGGCAAAAATTCATCACTACGGCTTTGTCATTTCGGAGTTGCTGGTCTCGCCAAGTTGATCTCCCGCCCCCCTGCCCAAGGAGATTAGCGGTATACGCGCAGCCTGCAGGTAATCCATCTTCTCGTCTATGATAGCGCTAAGCTACAACAACAACGGGACGCTTGCGGTCCGATGGCGTGTACCTTAGTTTAACTTCGAACGACGACTTCCGTAAGGAGGGTAAAGGGTTATGCGGGTCGAAGCGCGTTCTGTCCTCGACCGTATCCTTGGCAGAACTTTTTAGAAACAATTTTCGCTTCCCGAAGAGAAAGCGATGTAGCGAAACGACGAATATAAATCAGGAGGAGCATAAAGCTCCTTGGACGGACGAACGCAAAAGCCCTTGCTGCTTCCGGGTGATCAGGGTTCAAAGACGTCGAAGACCGGCGAGGGTTTTATGCAAAACAAGCACCGATGAGGTCGACGTTGGCAGGCCTTCGCCGATTGAGGACGTATACAGAGGAGTCGCCCGACGGGTGCCTCTCTACTTTGTTTCACTGTAAGTGCGAGCGAAGCCGATGCCGAGCTAAGTTTCAACTGTGGACCGCGACGAACGCTACTCTGCGGATCGCAAGTTCGTCTGCTTCTTTTGCAGGAGTTCTGGTGACGTCACAACACCGAGCTCTGATTGGCTCTGATTGTAGGATAGTGGGTAGACCTCAAAGCAAGGTGCTTTAAGGTGTACCCATTATTATGCAATCGGAGCCAATCAGAAGTTTAGCGTTCTGACGTCACCATAACCCCTCCAAAAGAAGCAGACGAACTTGCTCTCCGTATACGGAGATGAACTGAGGGAGAGGAGGAGACAATAGCGCGCGGGGACGTTGAAGTGCCGAGCTCTGATTGGAAGGATAGTGAGTAGACGGAAAGGGCAGCTACCTTTGACTCTGTTCACTGTTCGAACACGTTTGAACGCCCAACGCCGGCGTTTGGTGTTCGAACGCTAGAAACCGCGCGAGGAGCAGGCGACTCTCTTGTTCGCTCTGATTGGAGTGAGGCAGCGGGTAGAGACATCGACAGCTAGCCTTTCCGTCTACCCACTAATCCTTCCAATCAGAGCTCGGCGCTCTAACGTCCCCGCGCGCTATTATCTCCTCCTCTCCCCCAGTTTATCTCCGTATACGGAGAGAAAGTTCGTCTGCTGCCTTTGCAGGGGGTTCTGGTGACGTCAGAACGACGCCGAGCTCTGATTGGCTCTGATTGTAGGATAGTGAGTAAACCTCGAGGCAGCTTGCTTGGAAGTCAACACTCTATCTTTCAATCAAAGCCAACCAGAGCTCGGCGTCTTGACGTCACCACAACCGCTGTAATAGAAGCAGGCGAACTTACGCTCCGCAGAGGCAGGCAGTCGAATAGCAATGGAATTACAAAGGCTAACTAAAACTGTGCTTTCTGGAACGAACCTTGCAAGAAAGCACGAGTGACACCAAATTAGCAGCGTCTAAGTCGCTAGTGCGACCACTATTCGAGTACGCGGGGAAAGTTTGGGATCCTCACAAACATGTGACGCGCTAAAACTGGAGAGGGTGCAGCGGCTGGCTCTTCGTTTTATTTTTTAAAGGTTTCGCAGGCTGGACTTCCAAAGCAAATGTCCCCTCACTTAAACATCGACGAAGAAATAAAAGACTGAAATTCTTGTTTATGGTATGGAATAACCTGCTTTTGGTTGACAAAGATAGGTATTTAACGCCGCATAAGTTGAGGATCTCTAGAAATAAGCACAGTCATGCTCTACAATAGTACCGTTGCCTGAAGGACTGCTTTATGTACTCATTTTTTCCATAACAGTACCGTTGCCTGAAGAACTGCTTTATGCACTCATTTTTTCCATTGGCTATCAGCGATAGAAATCTACTCCCCGAGGCGGTGTTTTTTTGTCAGTCCTTATCCTCGTTTTGGGCTCGAATTGATATGCACAATGATGATTCACTGTATTTTTAGAATTGTTTGACTTGTGTCACGGCCGCTAAATGTTTGTACTCTGTGGTATTGTTGTAATAGCTGAATGGTGATGTGTTGTATAGTTGTTTTTATGTAATATTTATTAACCCACACCTATTATAGTCCTACATAGGACTGATAGTATGTGAAATAAATAAAACAAATAGAAGCACGAACAAAAAAAAGACGCACTTTTGTGAATTTGACAACGAAGTTCGTGTACCCAGCTCCGAATTTTCGGGATATTATTTTTCTTTATTGGAGTTATTATTCTTATTAACTACGGCGCAAAAAAGTATCATGATAACGAAGTACAGCGTGTAACCCCCCCCCCCCTTTTTTTTTACCAGATATTTTTTTTACACAAAAATAAACTACGCAAAGCTGAACGCTCATTCTTCGTCCAAATGTAGATGTAGCGATGCGCACCAGACGCCAAAGTTTCAAAATTAATCATCATTTTATTCAAAAGTTACAAGTGGTTTTCCCATAATTTTAACGGGAAAATGGGGTTTTTGCCCCTTTTCGGTAACCGGCGCCATTCCGCTCCAAGTATGCGAGAGCTTCGTCGGCCGACATTTCCCCATTGAAACTTTCAGAAAATCACTTGCGACTTTTGAATAAGATAACGGTTAGTTGTGAAGTTTTGGCACCTGGTTCGGACCGCCAGCGCTACATTTGGGCGGAAAACGAGCGTTCAAAAATACGTAATTTATTTCTGCAATGCGGCAAAACAAAATTCACATTTTTTTCGGGGTACATTTTGGAAAGAGTTGCAATATCACGCACCCATACACCATTCCAATGTTTACAAATCTACAGCCCAGCACGCGCCATACGCACGAACGTTGAAAGTAACCGCAACCAGACGCGAAGCGAGTGCGCCTGCGTGGTGTTAGAAGCAGCGCCACCGCTGCAACTTCACGACAGAGGGCGTTGGTCTACGAATAAGGTGTGTGGTACTCCTATTCGCCTACAAAACACCGAATACTGTTTTGTAGACCAATTGATGCTCGATCGGATGGAAGGAGAATAATCACCAAATTTCCCTAAATCTGTGTACCTTCTTATTATTTTTTTTGTATTTGCCAAACAAGTATTAAATGAGATAGACGAACTTTAATTAATGTTTGAACTGGTGAAAGACTAAGCGCCGAAAATATAATCGATCATTTGGTCAGACCGTATCGTTTGCAGCAATGTATAGGGATCCGTGATAGAAACGCTGGCTCATTAATTTTATGACATTAAAAAAAAAATCGAGCAGCAGACGATACATTTTTTATATCTTTGTAACGGCTCTTCCTCTTAACTGTGCGGACCCTTCCTTTACTGTTAAGTTTTTGACGCTTCGGATTAACGCCATAATTAAGGTATATAGATTAATAATTGGGGTTGAGTACCGCGAAGATTCCAGGCTATTCTTGCGTCGTGACATTTATTCTTGTCGCGATGTGCGCGCTGACTTTAGAGTTTTAATTATTATGCCTTAACGTTTTAATCATCGTGCTTTACGAAAACGCCCAATCTTCCATTTTGAACAGTTACTTTAGTGTACCTTGTACATTTTGTGTACATTTTTGTGTACATTTTGGAGGCTCGCCAGCACAAGTTGGATAGAGGAGCGTATACACAATAGAGGAGAATCGGCAGAAATAAAGTTGTGCTCGCCCTACGTGAACAGGGTGACTGAAATTGATGGCCAATATTATGTTTTTGTTTTCGACTTTATTGTTTTTATATTTCGCACGACCGACACTAACAATCCGCAAAGAAAAAGGAAAACAAAAAGAAGCTTGGAGGATGAGGAGAAATCCACGTTTAATTTTGCAGCGCACGTTCCGCTTCAAGGCGATACGTTCTACGGATCAGATCTTCCTTGTTTATGTCGTTTCCATAAGACGCATCGTATCCTTTCAGTTGCTTGAGACACAAACAAGCACAAATATTTGTGTGTGTGTGTGTGTGTGTGTGTGTGTGTGTGTGTGTGTGTGTGTGTGTGTGTGTGTGTGTGTGTGTGTGTGTGTGTGTGTGTGTGTGTGTGTGTGTGTGTGTGTGTGTGTGTGTGTGTGCGTGCGTGCGTGCGTGCGTGCGTGTGTGTGTGTGTGTGTGTGTGTGTGTGTGTGTGTGTGTGTGTGTGTGTGTGTGTGTGTGTGTGTGTGTGTGTGTGTGTGTGTGTTTTTTTTTTGCCGAAGTTAAACCGCGAACACGTTGAGGCCAGAGTGTCCACTACTCTATACCAATTCCTACATTCAAAAAGAAAATGACTGTACCAAAGTTTTAGCTCCTGCAATCGACACCACTGTGCGTACATAAGAGGACGATCCAAACTTGCTCGTCCATGCATGTGCATTTATTTTTTCTGGTAAATGGCATGGTCAGATCTCGTTTCTAAATGAAAGATCGCAGTAGTTGAATAGGTGTTGGACATCACGATCTTAACCCCGCTTGAAGTGTAGTCTGGTCGGTGCATAAAAGTAGTCAACTTGAGGATCTGAACGTTAACCGTTTCACTAGAAATCACAGGAACCGCGCAGGCCAATGGCTCGCCCAAGTCTGAAACCAACAGGAAAAGGAGATAGGAATCATGACGCGTCGCCCAGCAGTGGAAACTATCACTCCATATGCTTGGACAGTACTTGAGTTTAATCTGTTATGCCGCGCATCATCCCCAACGGTGGTTTATAGGCTGTTCAGATAGACTCACAGGTATGCTCACTTCTTCGCGAAGAAGTTTGAGAAAAGTCCTCAAACGGGGAAGGGGGGGGGGGGCGGTTTTCCACCGACGCCAGAATTTCCCTTTCTGAATGACCCAGGAGACAGGAAATTGCGATTTATTTTTCTCAAGGAACCAACCCTTTGGAATCTGAAGGAACGGAAATGTAGAGGATCGAAGGTGATACGTTGGAAAATAAACAAACACTAAAAAAAGGGAACGTTAGCCCTCACTACTACATTTCGAGAGTCACGTATACATGACGCATTGCGCGTCGCTCGTAACTCTTTGCTGCCCTACAGAAAACGAATGCCAGCAACCTTTACCTTCAAGGTCCTATAACGCATAGAATGCAATATGAAGGAGAAATCATTAATATTTGTTTAACACGAACATACTGTTTACTCATTTCCCCTCTGTATTTAGTAACAAAATTGGCGTCACGTGAACCGACGTCATATGACGCGACGTTCGGTCGCGTAACGCTGTGACGTCATGGAGTCGAGTGTCACTGTACGTGGTACTATCACGTTACGTGGCGTCAGTTCTCCCGCCAAATTTAGCGGAGAATGTGACGTCACAGTTTCAAGTCGTATAGTCGCGTGATACCTGACGCGACGGGACTTCAATTTTCCCGCTAAATTTAGCGGAGAAATGCACGGACGGCCGAACAAAATTCTGAAATGAGGCGATTCCGTTAAGGAGCGTTTTACGCTCAAAAAAGACACGCAATAACACAACGAACTAGCACGATAGGAAGAGTGACGAGACACTGTGGCGCCAGGGAGGTAATCGCTCTGCCACGGAAGATGCCCGACATTAGGTATGCCTTGTAGACCGTACAAGTGCGCGCTCCGTATACTTAGCGACGCTTCGGTGGCCTTCCATGGTGGGGAATCTTCCAGAAGGACCCCGGAAACCCCTGTTGTCTGTGACAGCGATGTCGATTGATTTCCCAGCTTTCGCTTTCATCTCGCGCGACTAATCGACCTCCGGAGGGTCGTTTACGACGAGCGCTTGCGACTGTTGCTGTTTGTTTGGCTGTCCGCCGCTGGCTCGCTGCTGCGAACTTTGTGCCGGCCTTGGCCGCTGCGGAGACTCGCGGAGGCACATACGGACGAAGTGCGCGTTTGCTGTGTGTACTCCGTTCGCCCCTATGCTGACGGTGCGGTGGAAGCTACGTGCTCGTTCAACCAGTCGTATAGGTGTCATCACTCGCCACGTGATCACGACCCCGCCCCATACTCACGCGCAGAGAGAGGGATCCCATGATGAGATGGAGGCGTTTGATTGGTCCGATGAGCTCCGTACCGTCGCCTAGCTGAACCTCGTTGTGAGAAAAACCTTGTTTCTAAAAGGTTACATTGCATGATTGGGGCTGTCAGTGCACAAGGCCTTCGATAAAATTAGGGGTAGAACATTATTCCTATATCGTGGGCAATCTAGGAAGGAATGATTACTCTTGTCAGTACATAGGGCCTTGGAAACGATCGTATTGAGAGCTTCATACCTATAGTGTGGTCAGCCTAGGAGGGAATGATTAGTGTTGTCAGTAGACTCAGTGAACAGGACCTTGGAAACGATCACAATGAGAGCTTAATACATATACTCAGATGCGAGTGAACAATGCGCTGGGAGCTCTTGCTACACCCTCATTGATGCTAGCCTGTGATGTGCAATAAGTCCGCTACCGAGGCACGCCTCGCCTCGCGATGACGTCACATAACTTGTCATGGCTACTGCCTTTCTTGGTTGATCCGCGGAGCGATTCGATGCCGGCGCCCGTACGTGGTGGTGTTTATTTGGGCCTACTTAACTTAAATCCGACTGTAGCACGTGCAGCGTATGCGGAGAGGCTAGAACTTTTAGCAAACCGTTATCGGATTCCGCGTATCGCACTATTGTAACATTTAAAGCATGCTTCTGAAGCCCGAGCTCGGAGTGATACCGTGATCGCGGGGCGCGCGCTCAAAAGTATGCTTGAAATGCTCCAGTAGTGCAGCACGGGGAACACGGTAACGGTTCGCCCTATTGCTTTTGCTGCGTGGAAGGCAGACTTGTATACAGGTGGCGTCACCAGTATAGGGCTGTGCGAATGGTGAAATATCAGCTCGAATGAAATTTGAATTGAATAGTTCCCAAAAGCAGCCCAAAAAGTCGCATGTCGAATCGAATACGAGCACTAGACATTTTATTCGCAATCTTCACAAGAATAACAAAAGCCGCATAGGTGAGAAACAATCCCTCCGTTAAGACTGTGATGGCGCAGGCGAGCTGGTGTAGATTTACCATTTTCTAGACCCAGCTGAGACTGGGTAGAGAACTAGAAGAACCAAATGTGGAAGGGACAGGAACAGAAATACAGAAGGCATCGTCTCAAACTCAGCTGAAAGTTTGTTTAGTAACACTTCCATATATATACCAGAACCTCAAAGGTCGCCAACCAATCACCGCATTCACCTAAAATTCGTTTTTTTTTTTTTAATGCGGTGACTGGTTGGCGACGTTTGAGGTTTTGCATATATGGAAGTGTTACTAAATAAACTTTCAGCTGAGTTTGAGACGACGCCTTGTGTCTTTCTGTTCCTATCCCTTCCACATTTGGTTCTTCTAGTTCTCTACCCAGTCTCAGGTGAGTCGAGAAAATGGTAAATCCCTCCGTGTCTGTTTCCCTGCAGGGCACGCGGTACGAAGGGAGGCTTTCACGAATGAAAAGCGGCGACCGCATTCAAACGGCAAACTTGAAACTCGGATGACGGATGTGCACGCCACGCATCCAGCACGCGGCGTATAGATATGCGCAGCGTGCTAGATGAATGGACGGATATGGATGAACTGTTTCAATCGGGCGGCATCTTGCGCCACCTATCCCCCACACTAAGGTGCCCCGAGCGCGTTTCAGACAGTCCCTGTTGCAGGTTAAAGGGATTGTCCGGTAAAATTTGTCTTTGAAAAAACAATTAAATTATATTCTCATTGCTTTTAGGAATATCATCCGCAAAATATCCGAATTTTTAATCTTCCGCCGCACAAGTAGTTCAATTTTAAACAGAGGCCAACCGCTCAGATTTCACCTGCAAAACACACAACATTTTCATCGGAAACAGCGGAAGCTGTGACATAACAACAGGCAAAGAAAGCCTCCTCAGCTCTTGACTGCTGTCTCAGTAAAACAACTTTGATATAGGATAGAGACGATTTACAGTATTCAGGGCAGCTCAATTCTTTGACGATGGTCTCTGTGCGCATCATCAACCATGTTGATCAAAACGAAAAATAAGTCAACGCCCGCGACACTGGCGTTACCATGCCTGATGTGACGTCACGACACGACCAGCCATGCATATTTGCGAAATTTGGCGTGAAGTTTCGTATTGATGTTCATAACTGATTTAACGAATATTAGGGCGTCTTTTAATGAAATAAATATCGCATACGACTATATTTAGGTCCTCCCTACGTAACCAGCGCAAAAGCTTAGTAACTTCCGGATATTACCGAACAATCCCAGGACAAGCTCCTTCCCGCAACCCTTTCCACTTTAGCGAGCAAATGTTGAAAACAGGACCACGCCACTCGCCTCCTTTCCATGTTTCATTGATTAGCGGATCAAACACATTACATAAATTCCAGCTACCTTCAAAGATAAACTCCTTAAGCGTGACGTAAATTATTGTTCTTAAAGGAAAACTTAGTTGTTGTTTTTTTATTTGGGGAAAAAAACTTTAATCGTGTTTATTTCGCCTCCAGGATCACGAATATAAAATTTCCTTTCAGATTAATTCCCCTAAGTTGCCACAGCAGCATTTTCAAAATAGCGCTGGAACCCATCCTCCCGGCGTGTTCGGTGAGAGGAGAAAATTGTGACGTATTACACATAGATCTCTACATTTTCCGCACCTTCCGCATGCTTTATTCGAGCGATCAAAAACGCTGCGCGCGTTCCATCACAAGCTGCGAGCGTAATGCAGTTGAAACCGTTCGGGAATGACGTCATACCCAGCGGTTAATTTTTCGGTTTCTCTCGCGTCTGTTGGTAAGTTCGGATTAAAAGGTTGTAACATTCAAATTCACAGGACAAAGATACGCTAAAAATCACCTCTAACTCGTTTTTGTTTTTTTCAAGAACCTCTTCAGTTTTTGTTTTTTTAATTATCGTTACTTTATTATCTTTATGACTTACGCTCCTGCGATTCATCCTCAATTACAGTTTATTTGCCGACGCCTGTGGTATATGTCGTAAATTGCAGGCACGTAGCCAGGATTTTGTTTCGGGGGAGGGGGGGGGGGGGCGGGGGCCGCCCATGACAAAATGCTGCATGAGGGGGAGGGGGAGAGGAGGTCCCAGCAAAATGGAAGATCTCGGGGAGAAAGGGGGAGGCCGGGCCCCATACCCCCCCCCCCCCCCCCTGGCTACGTGCCTGGTGAATTGACAAATGATTCCGATGTATTTTCACTTTAACCTGATCTTAACCGCGTGCTTGAAGGGTGTACCTTATGGAACAGGGAGCTTAGCACGAACAAATGTAGGGTAATTAGGGTTTCTCGAGTTCATTATTATGTTTTCCTACCTATACCGCACTTCATTGCAGCGAATATCGTCGTACGAATATTTGGGCGTTGGTAGTTCCTTTAACTGGTCTTGGGAAAATTCATATTCAATACGTCACAAGTAATGTCAATCGTATGTTAGGACTGATAAAGCATAATTTTCCTGTTCGTCTCCAAGTCTCAAAAACTACTTCTTTATTAGTCCCTCGTTCGCCCCGAACTGGATTACCCCTCTTGAATCCGGGATCCCGGTACGGACATATTAATTTCTGCCGCTGAAGCAATTTGAAATATATCGATTCACTTCAAGCTTACCAACTATCATCGCAATGCCAGCGTAACATCTATGAAATCTAGTTTGAACCTGCCTAGCCTTGCATCCTGTACATAACTTTCTCCTTCGGGTTTGTTTCACAAAACGTGTATCATAATTCTTCATTACAAAAAAAAAAAAGCTACTAACAGGTAATACCTCCCTTCGACGTATCATTGCGCCTCGACGACCAAAACAAGGACAGGCATATGATCGTGTAGAACTACAACTTTTAAAGGAGCTGTGCAACGATATTCAGTTGGAATGTTTTTCACTTTACACGAGCTTACTGGCACTGGTGGGACTCAAGGATACTCGCACGCAACGCCACTGGCCAAGAAACTCCTTTGTTGCGGTGTAATTTCAAGGACAAAAGCGATCATTTTCATTCAATCTCTCTTTTGCAAAATTTGATGACGTAACGTGGGGATCGCAGTACACCCAAGTGACGATATTTGAATGCGGTTCATAGATTGGACCCGAGCATTGCGTGGGCGCTCGATTTGGGCTCGTGATAATTACTAGCTCGAGAAGCATTCGGGTAGTGGCCCGTGTCCAATCGCTTCAACGACGACAATAGCCGAGCCATAACAATGTCTGAACTCAGCGCGTGTCCTGTGCTTTGCCAACCCCAGCGCGTGGCTATGATCAACATTGGCGGCATATAATCCATTCCAGGTCACGTGGCCGCTTGTTCTGGCTGCGAGTTGAGGGGGTGAACGCTGCTCGTTTTTCTTTAATTTGTTTCTGGGACTTCTATTGCGTGGGGTGAAAAACGAACGCGTGTTTCATAGGTCATCAACGTCAGGGATCCGTTCTAAGCGGTATTTGCGCAAAGTACAAAAATTGTTGCATCGCCCCTTTAACAGTTCATTGATACCCTCGGAACCACGTAGTCATAGGACCTCTGTGGTAACCTTACCTGAAGGCGTCGCTTTTAAAACTGCCTTAACAATGTCACTACTCTACTATTTCATTAACAGCTAATTATTTGCACTCCTAAATTGTTAATATTCTTAATCTTATTATATTTTGAGCCCACTCCCTTTTGCAATGCCCTCGTGGTTCTGAGGGTATTTTAAATCAATAAAAAAAAAACTCAATTGAAAGGGCATCATTGAGGCCTCGAGCTCAGCGAAACGAGAAGCTTTCTTTTGAGTGCATCTGATACAGGAGGATGCTGCCCCGTTGGGCAACTCCGAGACCACCTTTCTCCTCTTGTTGGGCAGGAGATCAAAGTATAGGGGGCGCTTTATTGAGCTTGCTGTCCCCACAGCCCGGTGTTTACTAACACAGCATAACAATAAAATCGAAGCTCGCCTAGCACGGTCTGGGCACTAGCGCTTCGCTTTGGCCTGTGCTTTGGTCGCATGACGAGCCGCCTTCGAATCGTCATCTTTGATATCTCTGATCGAAAACAAACAGGGAAATTCGCTTTGTTGTCCCGGCAGCTGAAGCGCACCGCTAGAGGCGTGACTGTTCGATCTCCTCCCCAATAGACCGTTTTATCGTGGGTAGCGCCATTTTGAGAGCGAGAGAGAAAAGTGGAAAGGGCTACCGGCGCTTTCCTCCTTTCTGGTTGTGTAGAAAGAGTGAAAGTCCCGGATGAAAGGCTTCGCCGGTGTTGGGTGTCTGCAGTGCCGGAACTTCGTTCGCGCTTTCTTCTCTGTTTTAAACTCGCAAACTTAATTAGAGCCACGGGCTTCGATGGCGACAGTCCCCCGGTCATCGGGACACCATTGCCCGGTCATAGGGTGCACGAATAACGACAGAAAGCGTCGAATACTGTCCGAGGACCTATGTAGCTTGCATGGAATCCGGCAAGGCGATTGCGGCTGCAATGTTTTTAAGCTCCATCGCTTTCCGCATGACTGGAACTGATGAACCATTTATAAATTTTTGCTCGCAATGGGCCTATTTCAACGTAGCCGTGTTTAGTAATCAACAAGCGATACACGACACGGGAACCTCAATTAACTTTTGTAAACACCCGGAGCTACCACCGATCGTTTTGCTGCGCTGCTTTTATCTTGCGTGTCCGTGTTCTTATATATCCTTGTGGATGAACGACGAAGACGTTCTGGATGTACTTATATCGAACCGCATTAAGCCTTAAAGCAGCCACGAATTATTTTACTATTTGATGCACTATTTTGAGTACTCGCCTCCAATTTCTATCGCTAGCGCGTTCGCTGCCGCTGTTCCCCCTGTCGCCGCACTGGCGGATGCCATGACTCGAACAAAGAAACGTGCACACTGGGCTCGAAAACGGATTGAACACTAAACACTTACACACAGACAGGACAGGACATACACAGAGCTGACTATCAACTATTTAATACTTCTTCTTCCTCCACCTCCTCCTCTTCTTAGTCCCTTCAGTATTCCACGATTGCGAGATAAGATGCACTTATTAGAATTTTTTTAAAAGAACAAAGCATAATAAGGAGTACATATAAAAAATAAAGCATAGACGAAAAGAGAAAAATATACTACATGAACGAAAATTGAAAAAATTGAAAACTATCCGCAAATGCCCAAGCTAACCCCATACATTTCCACTTCCAGTCACTGACACCGGTATCCCGCGGATGTTTCGAGAACTTCTTCCCATGACTGTCCTCACGAGTCACTGGCCCACAGCCGCAACACACCGTAGATATTGTTTTTCTTTGCTGTGCAGCGTGATGGACGGACGGACGGCAATCGTGGAATGCTCGAAGGGACTAAGAAGAAGAGGAGGTGGAGGAAGAAGTATTAAATAGTTGATAGTCAGCTCTGTGTATGTCCTGTCCTGTCTGTGTGTAAGTGTTTAGTGTTCAAGCTGTTTCTCATAGACATGTACCAACTAGCTCAACTCAAACCAGTTATTCGAAAACGGAGATCGGAACACACGAGACGTACCCTGCAGCGAATATCCAGCGCTTCAAAGCGCCCAATCAACGGAAACAACCCACCAGCGGCACTCCAGGGAGCGCTTTTGCCGTCACTCTGGTATCGCGCAGGAGATCGCGATTCAGGAAAACCGATAGAACTAACTTTTTAACAATTTCCAGCCACACCCGGCGGCGGAAATGAGCCTTCAACTAAGTGTTGTAGATAATAAAATCGAGTCAATGTCACCACTGCAAAATGTCAATATTAAGATAAATTCAGTTACAAAATTTTACAAGCTGAAACAGCAATTATCACGAGAAAACTCGCACGTACCTTTCGAGTGTACCCCATGTTCATCGGCGGTACAGCGTTCGGTGCGCGCTCCATTCACAAAAGAAGAAGTATTAAATAGTTGATAGTCAGCTCTGCGTATGTCCTGTCCTGTCTGTGTGTAAGTGTTTAGTGTTCAATCCGTTTTCGAGCCCAGTGTGCACGTTTCTTTGTTCGAGTCATGGCATCCGCCAGTGCGGCGACGGGGGCAACAGCGGCAGCGAACACGCCAGCGATAGAAATTAGAGGCGAGTACTCAAAATAGTGCATCAAATAGTAAAATAATTCGTGGCTGCTTTAAGGCTTAATACGGTTCGATATAAGTACATCTAGAACGTCTTCGTCGTTCATCCACAAGGAAATATAAGAACACGGACACGCAAGATAAAAGCAGCGCAGCAAAACGATTGGTGGTAGCTCCGGGTGTTTACAAAAGTTAATTGAGGTTCCCGTGTCGTGTATCGCTTGTTGATTACTAAACACGGCTACGTTGAAATAGGCCCATTGCGAGCGAAAATTGATAAATGGTTCATCAGTTCCAGTCATGCGGAAAGCGATGGAGCTTAAAAACATTGCAGCCGCACTCGCCTTGCCGGATTCCATGCAAGCTACATAGGTCCTCGGACAGTATTCGACGCTTTCTGTCGTTATTCGTGCACCCTATGACCGGGCAATGGTGTCCCGATGACCGGGGGACTGTCGCCATCGAAGCCCGTGGCTCTAATTAAGTTTGCGAGTTTAAAACAGAGAAGAAAGCGCGAACGAAGTTCAGGCACTGCAGACACCCAACACCGGCGAAGCCTTTCATCCGGGACTTTCACTCTTTCTACACAACCAGAAAGGGGAAAGCGCCGGTAGCCCTTTCCCCTTTTCTCTCTCGCCCTCTTTCAATAAAACGGTCTATAGACCAGAGCGGCGCATATTCGCCGCTCTGGAAAGCGAGCAAAGCCCGCGCCATACGCACGAACGATGAAAATGGCAGCGGCCAGAACCCCATTTCTGGAATGGCCTATAGACTTTTTTAAAAATGTTTACAAAATCACAGTCCCGCGTGCGGTCTTCACAGCTCCGCACGTGCGTGTTCGTCGCTTCGGAAAGCGAGGAAAGCACGCGCCATACGCACGAACAGTCAAGATGGCACCGGCCACACGCTCTTTTTTGGAAAGGTCTATAGAGTGCAAATGTTTATCCACACGTGCTCATGACCTCACCGAGCTTGAGGAATCGATGTGGTACGATGTTAGGAAAGTCATGCAGACAAAAGGTTGCCAAAGAACCCAGTCGTTGCATATTTACAAGAAAAACTAAAGCGTTATAGTTTATTTTCATAAGGTGTTACTGCACGCGGTGTCATGTTGTCGTGTCGACCATGGCATTTCCCTGTTGCCTTGAAGACTTCGTGGCGCAGTACCCTGTCGATTAAGTAATAGAGTTACCCGACAACAGTCTCCCGGACGTCATTGGCTGCCTGTTTACGGTTCCCACTCCGCTTTGGCCACCATGTTCAAGCCGTTCAATTGCTTCTTGTACTCAAAGTTCTTGCTCAACGTTCTTGGCTAGTACCAACCGCATTTACTACTTGTGGCTTGTTTGATGTTTCTGTAGTAACGGCCACAGAGGGGTATGTACAGCTGCTTCATAGGAGCGTATCCTTGAGCGTTGTGCCAGCGTCTGGATATGCACATGAGCCCGGTCGATACAGTGCCCTGAGATCGCCGATAGGACCTCTGCCACGCTAAGAAAGTCTGCCTTCGTGCGGCCATGTCCGGTCGCGATAGGATCTGAGACGAAATCGGTCACCTAAGAAATCACAAATCCTGATCTTCGTTGCTTTTGCGCCCTCTGCGGTAGGTATAAGACTGTAGGTTCCTGCCGCTTACAGGTATACTTTGTGCCACCTTACGATAAACTTCAGAGAATGCTGCGACAGTGACACGTCGGGCGCGTAGTCACGTGATATACATTCGCGGCACCGGATTGGCTGGGATGGGCTCGCAGCGTCGCGCTGCGGTCCATCGTATACCATGAAACGGGAGGACAGTGAGACGGCGTCCTCGATCCAGGATTGCACGGTCGCTGCGCACAACAGCTGATACAGTGCGAACGACCGTACATAATCTCGCGGATGGCGTTCTGCGGTCGGCCGTCTTCGATGTTATGCGCGGTGATTTGTATAAAACGAAACTGACCTCGTGGGCCGTGTTTTTATTTTGCCGCGTCCTCGGCGGACGATCCAGCGCACTCTCTTCTTTTCTTTCGTTTTATTCGATTCGTCTGAGTGGACTTTGGGACTCGATGCCAGTCCTTGCGAAGCTAAAACGGCGGCTGCCAAAACATCCGGTATTCGAAGGTAGCAGACCACGCCGATATATGCTGAGCTCGAACTGTTTGGACGGATTCGCGCGGCCGCATGCAAATGCGCGAGGCGCATTCGCGGGAGAGCGCAACAAAGCACGTCTTCACACTCATGGCCACACAACAAAACAACTGTCCAAAAGCTTTTTTATTATTATTATTTACGGTCGTCAATTAGTTTTACTTATATCAAGTTGTAAGGCAGGTTCGTGTGTCGTTGTTTTCATCGCGCTTTGGCTGCGCCCGCAGCTTAGGGTTCCTGAGGCTCCGAAGCGCTATCGAAGACAGGAAGTTCTCTCGCTGGAGACGGGACAATCCAGGGTCCTCCTCCCTGCGGTTGCGATCCTGTCGGTGACCCTGCACCATTCCAGTGTATATACCAATTCCACAGCCCAGCGTGCGATGTCCACTGTCCAGCGTGCACGGGCATGTTCGTCGCCTCGCAGAAAGTCACGCTGCGCCACTCGCACGAACGCTGAAAATCGAACCGGCCAGAAGACCCCCCCCTCCCCCTCCCCCCCCTTTTCTTTTTAAGGTCTATAGTACGACGAAGCCTTCAGACTGGCATACAGTCACCCTATTGACGGGTTTCTCTGCCCCGCGCGATCTTGTCTTCTCCTCTCGCTCTCCCGGCGCGTATATGTTTTCCCTTTAGACCTATATATTTCCTTCTGGTGTCCACTCGTTTCGAGGCAATAGCTGTATCGTCATGCTGCGCGCGTAGTGTTATGTTTTTATTTTGTTTCATTTTTGTCCTTCGTTTATTCCTTCAAATCCGAATACATTTGCATAAGTGATACGCACGAATCGATCGCTACATCTGATAAAGTTTACTATTTACGGCTGTGATTGCTCCTTGCTGTGGTTCGACAATTTTTGTTTTTCTTCTTTTTTTGAGCCCTAGTTAGAAACGTTTCGTTGATCTAGATTAAGACGGTCCGTGGTTAATTAGAGCAACGTTACCTCGTGTAGCTGAATCGTGGTAATCGTAACTGAACGTTCGTGAAACTAGATAACAATCGACCCTCGTATACGTCCGCAAAGCGGCAGTCCCACTGCTCCATGCATCGTGTAAAAGACACGGCGTGCAGACACGTTGACAGAATTATCTGCGCCTCGAGCATATTAGAAAGCAGTTAGGTCCCGGGTTCGATACCCGGACCAGGCCGATTTTTCGGTCGCGCACCAGTCACCTAGCTGTGTTTGTAGATTTGTGTTTGTCCTTTGTCCCTCTTGTTCCCTTTCTCCAGGGGCTATTTTCGTCATTCGTCGTCTTGCTTCATACAGACGTCTGCTACGAACGTATGTCTGCGGACAGCTTATGTCCGACCAACGTGACCGGATCCGTCACATACGACAAAGAAACACGTCTCATAGAAAGTAGAGAGTTTTTAAGGAACTGTTTTTGCACGTCCGATACGGTGTACGATGAGCCCTCCGGTGTACGAACTGCGCATGTGCGAGTCTTCTGTGATAGCGCATGCGCAGTGCCTACCGGAGGGCCCCACCGTACCGTATCGGATGTGCAAAAACGATTCCCTAAAACTCCCTAGTGTGTGCAGAATGTCTTTCGTATGACGGATATATGAGCGGGCTGAGCGTGACTAAAGCGTTTGGACCCATGGTTTCTATAGACTAGCTTCCGCAGCCGCGTTTGTCGGTAGAGTTCGGCTCGTCCGACCAGACCCGCAGCGAAAGAGGGTCAAGCAGGAAGTCGCTTAACGTTTGAGAGAATATCCCAGATCGGAATTCTATTTGCATCCACCGCGAGGGACGCGACGACGAGATTGTGTCACGTAACAGTGGTAACGACCTCGGAAGCCTCAGAAGCTGTTCACTCAGCTGCAACGCGATGAAATAGCTGAGGATGACAAAAATAAAGAACAAAATTCCTAAATTAGCTGCAAAGTTTTTTGTTTTTTTTTTAGTTTGATGATTATGGAAGTTTAAGATCACAAAGCATATTACAAAAAGTATGTGTTTATTCAACGAAGAAAAAAAGAAAACTCTTTTGTGTTTCAATGCTTTCGACCACAGAACACCTCCTTCTCAACCGAAATCGAACGTTTATTTATGTACGGCAACTGCGATGGCTTTCAAATCGAGGAAGTGGAATGGCGTGCGTAAGACGTGTTTTCGTGCGAGCGCATCGAGTCCTTTTGGATTAGTTCCGCATACAGCCCCAATAGACTCCTTTCAAACGTCACGTGCCGATCGTTAGAAGCTCGGAACCACTGCACAATAGCCGAGCAAACCGACACCGCTGAACGCGCAAATCTAAAACTAGAACAAACACAAGCGCGCAGGTTCACACCGTAAGCTCAAGCTGTATGCCTGCGCTCGATCGGTTAAGCCGACGGTAACAAACGCACGTGCCGACAACGAGCGCCGTCACGTTGCGCTGTTGACGCTGCGTGTTTGCATCCATCCGTCTCGTATACAGCGTTGCTTGTGCTGTGTCGTCTGTGTCCTCTATTGTGCAGGGATTCCACAGCTTCGAACAGAGAGCAGACTTTCGAATTTGGACCTCTTCTGCGCTTATCACCTGGACGAAAAATGCTGAGTCACGTGCTCACGGCTGTGGACGCGCATGCGCGGTGTCTCATCTTTCGCGGAAAAGAGCTACTGCACACGCTCAGAACGCCTTCCACAGCCCAGTAGACAAAGATGGCAGCGCCCAGAAGGCGATTGTTGGAAAGGTCTATGTTCTAAGAAAGGCCACGTAGCTACGATGTGCAAAACGAAAGCAGTGCATAACCTTTCATGCGAAAAGTCAGAACCTGAAGGATCAGGAAAGCCGGAGACAGACCTGTTATCTGTCATAGCCCTCAACCGAGTAACAAACAGTCCCGCGTTTGTTGTAATTATAAACATGAATGGTAAAGCGATTCCAATGGAACTATAGACGCGGGTTCGGCTGTATCGCTAATGGCAGAGAAGGAGTTTATCAAACACTTCCCGGGTGTAGAGTGCTCTGATGTGGACGTGCGACTTATTACGTACAACGGAACGCCAGTAGCCGGGAAAGGTAGCAAAGTCAGAGTAGAGTATACAACGGTCAGACGTACCGCTTGCCGCTAGTGATAGCTAAGAACCAGTGTGAGGGACGCATGCCGACTCTTCTTGACCGAGATTGGCTTGCCAAAATCAAACTAAACTGGCCCGAGCTCGTGCAGGTGAATTCACTAGACGAGGAAAAATATCTGAACAAAGAAAAATTTTTGAGAGAAAAGTTCTCTGATGTGTTTGAACCAGGGTATGTCGCGATTAAGGGTTTTCAGGGCAGCATTGTTGTGCGCGAGGATGCTAACCCCGTGTTCTGTAAGGCGAGACCAGTCTCCTACGCTCTTTCGGAGGTGGTTGAGAAGAAATCAAAGACTTAGAAAAAGCTGGTGTCATCTTTAGAGTGAGACACAGTGCCTGGGCTACACCCTTGGTAATAGTGCCAAAGAAAAACAGCACTGCTGTTCGGCTTTGTGGTGACTATCGGATGACCGTGAACCCCAACATAAAAGTAGACCACTACCCGTTGAGTGTTCCTGAGGACATTTTTGTGCCCTTAGTTGGTGTCTTCTCAGTACTGGACCTTTCCAAGGTATACTTGCAACTCGAACTCGACAAGAACACACAAGAGCTGATAACTGTGGACATAGGCGTAGACTATGGGGGGGGGGGGGGGGGGGGGGCAACTAGAGTTCCTCTATATGCTCCCCCGAAGGGGGAGCAGAGTTGCGCATTTGATTTCCCCGCGCCGCCACGCCGCTATTCGCCGAGATCCATCACGTGAGGAGCAAAGCATCCGGCGCCGTGCAAGAAAGCCACCTTTACGGTCGCTCCGCCGACGTTTCTCGCGCCCCGGCGTATGTTCCCCTGCTTTCGCCCTCCTTCTCCTCCTCTCCTGTTTTCCATGCGCGGCGGCGCGCGCGGCGCCGCTATTCGCCAAATTTAGTCACGTGAGGAGCAAAGCATCCAGGGCGTGCGGGAAAGCCGGCGCTACGGCCACCCGCCGAGGCTGAATGCGCAACTCTGCTACCGTAGGTAGCTATACAGGAACTCTAGGGGCAACGGGGCTCGTGCCCCCCTGGTGAATCCAGGGGGGCAGAGCCCCTCCGAGCCAATCCTGATCTTTTTTTTTTTTTTGCTTGTGTTTGTTGTTAGTTTGTCTTTGATAATTTGTATTTTGTCTTAAATGTATAATACTTCACCCATGTTTGTGCACCACTCAATAGAACGCTAGGTTGTTTGTGGCACTGGAAAATAAACCATTATTATTATTATTATTATTTCCGAGACGCTGTTTACGTGCCATGTAACGAGCTTCTAGTAGTAGGATGTAAACAAAATAACGCCCACGTTGCCTTTATTGACAAAATACGTGGGAAATGGAATCCCAGCGTGCTTGCGTTAGCTTCAATCTCCAGTTCTGGCGAAAACATAACGCGCAACACCCCCCCCCCCCCCCCCCGGGGAACTTCTCAGCCTGCCCCCCCCCCCCCGGGAAAATGGAAAGTCTACGCCGCTGACTGTGGACACTCACATGGGCCTGTTCAAGTTCCGGAGATTGTCGTATGGGGTAGCAAGTGCACCCGCCATGTTTCAGGCAGTCATGGATCAGATCCTACAAGGTATACCTGTTACCGCCTGTTACTTGGATGATGTGCTCGTTGCTGGCAAAGACCACAAAGAATGCTACACCCGCGTGGAGCAAGTGCTTCAGAATCTGAGCACTCACGGCATCCGAGTGAATGTTGGAAAATGCAAGTTCTTTCAGAGCCAAGTATAGTACTTAGGATACATGCTGGATAGTAAGGGATTATATCCAACAGAAGAGAAAGTGGAGGCGATTCGCAAAGCCCCCGAACCAACAAACCTGACCCTGCTTAAGGAATTTTTAGGCCTTGTAAAATATTACGCAAGATTTTTGCCAAATTCGGCCACTCTGCGTGAGCCTATGCACGCCCTTCTGTGACAAAGCAATGAGTGGGAATGGTCAAGCCAATGTGCTAACAGCTTTAACGCGTGTAAAAAGCTTCTTTGTCTTGGAGCTGTATGATGTCCACAAAGAGATTCAGCTGACACGTGACGCATCGGCGTATGGTCTTGGCGCGGTGTGATCCCACATAGTAGATGGTGTCGAAAAACCAATTGAATTTGCATCTAGCTCGATGTCGCCTGCAGAGCGTAACTATGCCCACATCAAAAAAGAGGCAGCTTGCAATTGTGTTTGGAGTTAAAATGTTTCAGAAGTACTTGTATGGACGCACCTTCAAGGTTGTAACGGACCACCAGCCCTTGACGGTACTTTTTGACACTAAGCGACCCGCTAGTGAAGTGACTGTCGCCCGCATTCATCGCTGGCTGACATTCCTGGCAGACTACAGTTACCGCATTGTTTACAAGTCGGAGAAAACCATCAATAACGCTGATGGCCTGTCAAGGTTACCCCTGCCCAGTACGACTGACAACTCAGATGAGATATTTTATTTCCCACCTGCGAGTGAACTTCCAGTGACCTCGAAAGATGTCGAACGGGAAACGGCAAAAGACAAGCTCTTGAGTGCTGTACGAGAGATGACCTATCGAGGTTGACCTCAAAAAGTATCTGATGAGTACCAGTCATTTTTCGTTCGAAGGTTTGAGCTTTGTGTCTATTGACCCATCTGCGCTGTATACTCGGTTTCGCCCTATAAGGCTGTGTTCACACTGGCGGCCGAACCGAGTTCGCAAAGCGGTTACGAACGCGGTTGCGAACGCGGTTAGATTAAAGGACCAACACAATTTCACGCACGTTTGATGGTGAGAACGAGCGGATATCCTCTTCCCGGTTGCGATTCGAACGCCAGTGTGAATGCACCTCTAGTCCGATCGCAGCCGACGTATACCATCCCATAGAGCCAATCAAGCCGTTTCAAAAGTGCGTCGTCATGGCCTTCGTCATCTTTGTGCCTTTGGCTATCACCTCGGCTAAACCAACCAAGCGCGTAAGAAAAAAAAGAAAAAAAGAAGCGCAGGATAAAAGCGCGTTCGCTGTGCGCGCTTGTTTTAGCCGGCGATTTCGAAACCCACAATGGCGACGATTGCCATGACGATGCACATTTGAAGGCGCCTGATTGGCTCCATCGGGGAGTAGCGTCAGCGACCCTAGTGGCCAAATTGAGAACTACAGCGATGGGGACAACAACAACGTAGACTAGTGGTTTGTGTTTAAAACACGCAGCGCTTTACTCACGCTTGCCGAATTGTGCGTCAGCATTTTGCAAGGGGCTCGTGTTCAATCGGGGAAGCCGAACGCGGAGGCAGCAAAGAAATTGACCCCGTAAGTCTGACGTCACCGCTCCAAACAAGCCGTGGCTATTGTAACCAACGAATATAGGGGCCCTGCGTTTCGCTCCCGAAAGAACGATTGGTCGAAAATCGGAGTGCAATTGAAACTTCTAAAAATAATAGATAAAGGGAAGCCTAGATTTGACACTCACCACGACAGAGGTTTTCTGAGAATCGGCTGTTTCTGAAATCATTTGCCACGGCAACTTCCGGTCCTTGAGACGCCTCCAAATGCCTGTTGCAGACAACGAACGCATGACGAAGGCACACGGAATGATTGAAGTGTGCCGTCTGCAACAGTTTGAATTGTTTGCACAATGATACGATTTGGATTTTTGTATTTATTTTGAACATAACAGGCCTAAGAAAAATATCCACGTTTATAACGAATTGTATTTCCGTGCGATACAAGATACTCTCTGACGAAGATCATCACACGCATGGAGATTTGCTAAAAATACGCCGAGAAAAGCATCTGTTTAGAACACGATATCAAAGCAGCTTCGGGCCATCTTTTCTGATTTTGCAGTTGACGTGTATTGTAATGAAGAGCAATTATTTCGACTCTTACATGAGCGGTTCGAGACCCCGAACTTCGTTTTTTGAAGTTCGCAATATGGGTGTGTGTTTTGTACCTGCCTTGTAATCATCACACTGAGAAAAAAATCCTACTGATTTTCCAGTTTTAAGTAAGACTCCAAGCGCGCATGACCAAGAAGGAACTGAACGCTTCTCCGTTTTCCTCGAAGATTCGAGTTTACTCTCACCCCGAGTGTAAAAGATAAAGAGATCAGAATGACGTTGCCTAATCAGTCTCTCCCCAGCTCACTAAAGAACATTCTACGTCGAATGTTGCAGATGCCGAGTGTAGTAGAGAAGGAGTCGAGCGCGGCTTTGTCGACTCAAAGCCAGCTGTCACGCCGACGCATCGTCGCGCTGCTTCCGCCGTCGACGCTCATCCTTTATTTTGTTTCTACGAACAAGTTCACCGATTAAACCTGTATTTTGTGTTTTACGCTCGTCGATCCGTTTCCATCTGCGACAATTTATATCTGACATTTCGTTTGATCGCACAGATGTGCACAGAAGCAACTGGGCTGCCAGAAATCCTTGAAACGTGTGCTGACCTGCACTTCGACCTTGATACATTTCACGTTGTCGTCGTACTACGTGATTCGGCCAGTTTGGCTGTATACAGTGTTTTCAACTTCTTAAATATTGCGAAAGCGAACTCCGCGGGAAGGCGTTCGCGCACCACAAGCGTTGATCAATTCTGCACACTTGATCAACTAGAATCTCAAAATGTTTACATTGAATGGCTTCCCATAATACTTCTCGGTTCTGCATGCGCTCATCGCAACAAGCAGGCTCTCTTGAAGTGACAAGCGAAAATTCAGCGCCCTCGACGCTCTTCGAACCAGCACTCGGAAGGTTTACAAAGCCTGCCAATCGCTCACTTCCGGGTCAAGCCGCTAAATTCCGGTGACTTCGGTCCCGCGCGCTTGAAGCGCCATCCAGCCTACTATACACTCTAAAAAAGCCCGTGTGTTGTACTTTCCTGCACCAAATACTCGGAGAACCACTCACCGCAACTTACGGAGGCAGCTCAGCGAATGACGATGCCGAAACATATGTTTAGACCAAAAAACACCACAGTCTGAGTTGTGATATTAAGCAATGCAAGCGTGACGTTTTGCATTGCTTAATGTCACAACGCAGACTGCGTTTTTTGGTCTAAACATGTTTCGGCATCGTCATTCGCTGAGCTGCTATCTGCAGTCGGTGAGTGGTTTACCGAGTGTTTATGCGTAAAGTACACAGACTTTTTTAGAGATAGAGATCAGTAATTCGAAAGCTTTCCAAGGTCGTCACCCCACTAGAGGGCGCGGGGAAATTTGAATGTTGATTTTGGCATCACCTTCATCCTCCGTTCTCTCAATAGAGATTTTGAACTCAGAGAAAATAAATAGCATTCCGGTAAGAGCAAGCCTGAGTAATCCGAAAATGTGTTTAACTTGAGCAGGCAAAAAAAAAAAAAAAAAAGAACTGCCTGAGTTGTGAAATTGTAGATTTTCACTTATCGAAGCTTTTGCCAGCTGCAGCTTCGAATATATCAGGGACTTTTAGCAGACCGTTACAGTATTCCGCGTGCCGCACTGTACCGGAGCCGTTGAAGCACGCCAAATTGCTCATCTATACAGCTGGGAGACAAGTCACCCGTTGAGGCAGACTAAGTTCTAGGCTGTATAAACCTACACATCAACGCTTTTTTCTTTTTTTAAGCATGCTTTTAAGCGCGCGCTTGGGTGATACCGCATAACCACGGTGGGCGCGCTTAAAAGCATGCTTCAAGAGCTCCGGTAGCGCGGTACGCGGAACACGGTAACGGTTTGCTAAAAGTCCCTATTACTAACCTCGGGTTTGCACGTATCGCCGTGGAGCTGAAAACAGCGGGCATGTTTACCGGCCAAAACAGTTAACGTTCTTACTTTAGCTCAATGCCTAGAACGCTTCTTTTGATCGGTGTGTTCAGCGTCCTTTCCAGCCCATACACCAAAAGTAGTCCACAAGCGGCAACAAATGAAATCACGGGAGCCGAAATGTCATGTTGTCGGATTTCGCGATCCTGTCGGTTGGGGCCCTGCAAAAAGTACGAGCGAATGCGAGTGTCGGTGTCGTCGCGGAGTCCCAACTCCATGCCTGCCGCAGCTTCCGTGGACTGTGAAGCTGGAGAACGCCCTGCAGCAGCACAGGCGTCTGACACATTCAACGCCGCTGCTGTGAGACCACCAGGATTGCGGCCAGCAACAACACGACACTTGTATGACGTTATCAGGCGGAAGTTGAGGCACCACTTTTTCTTTTTGGACGCGGTAAACGCGCCAGTTTGAGATGCGTTCGAGTCACCCTACTTCGGCAACCCAATAATGCCTTCGCGTTAAAAAGAAAAGTGAAATATGAGAGTGCTTATAGATATGAAAGGCACGACGACCAAGCCCCTCATCTACTCTGGGTGGTTGAAAGTTGGAAAAGCACAAAATCACTGCAGCACGATCACTGGCAGAGCGCCACTGCCCACAGACTGCCGACAAACCGAAACTAAGAAGAGAGCTAGAGAGAGATAGTATAGGCCACTGACAGAGTGAAAACGGAATGGCGCGTCTTTTGAACGCCTTGCCTCCAGCACGCGCTCTATGCCTTCCACCGTGCTTTGACTGCGCGCGTTCGAAGTGCATGAGACGCCGAAGCATTGTCGAAGGCGAAGGTAGAAAACTCTGCGCCGGAGGCGAGGCAACAAAATCTTTTTTTTCTGTTTAGTTCTCAGGAGGCAGGCGTTAGTGCCCGATAAGTCTCGTGTTCTGCACGCGCAGGGATACAGCGAGGTCGTTCACGTGCAGAAAGACTTAAAAGTTTCCTCGACGTGTTGCGGCGGCGGTGGCGTAGCCACACTTGCCGATTAGATAGGTCTATCTTTGAAAGTTCCCTCCGAAATTCAAGGTACAACGTACCTCTTTCATCCACAATAAGAGTGCGAAATCGGAAAACTACGAAGTCACTGCATCACAACCACCGGCAGAGCGCCGCTGCCCACAGAATGCCGAGAAACCGGTAGGTTGCTGATACTTCTTTTATTTACACTTTTGATGATGGTTCAGTTGAGTCGAACAAGCAGTGCGCGTTGTTGGGAAAGCGTGCTGAATTGTCCTTTTACGCAGGAGAGGCCCCATCTAGGCCAAATTCATTATTTGGATTCCATTTGGTACACGGGCAGGGCCTCTATTGGATATCATAGGCGGTGTATTCTGGAGAGAACTTGACCCTAACCGGAAATGGCCGCGCGCACGGTGTTCCCAGGGCTCCAAGCGATTTGACCTCATCTCGCCATAGCGGTTGCTTGCAGCCGTAAGACAGATCACCGACCGCGTGAAGAAAGACGTACTGCGAACGCGCGAAAACGAACTGCCGCCTTCGGCTGCCACGTTCGGCTTTTCAGCTAAACGCGGAAGTGTTGCCCCACATTTGTTTCTTCCTATTTTTTCTGAATTTTCTTTTTTTTTTTTTTTTTTGGGGGGGGGGTTGCGCGTGCCCCTTTAATGAAGGTGTCATTTTCATTCACTCTTGCCCTTCGCGAACGCAACGCCACGGCCAGAACGGCCCGGACTCGCGTAATTCTCCGCCACTATTTTTGGAGGCTTTGAGCGGTGTTTTAATGTTACGAGGCATGCACGCACAGAGTGTGTGGAGAAAAAGCGGGACACCCAAATGTTGCCTTTAAAATGGTCCTTTTCCGCGGAAAGTGTTTGCCTGAGTTGGCTGTGCGGCATGTAGCTGTGACTTTATGCCGCGTTAACTTGTTTGTTTTTTGGTTTTTTTTTCTTTTATAAAACTCTGGACGACGGTAAGTTCTCGTAGCATGGTGGTAAAAAAAATCGCTGTGTCTAAAGGTACGCCGGACGTACCCGGAACGTCGAGTCTAAAGATAAGTTGGACATATTGTAAGCACCCCAATTCTGTACAAGAAATTGGAGATCGGAGACATGCGATGTCTGCTCTCCATCAAGGCTGAGCGTCCGAAACGTCGCTGGTTTCCTTTCCCTTCTCTTTGCTCGTCTTATCTCTCACGCTTTTAGTTTTGTGCCCACCTTTACGCGCCGGCAGCACACTACCTTTGGGTCTCTGGCACTCGGTTTCGTCATCTGTTGGTAGATGGCGGCACACAACGCCACTTGCGCTACCGCGCAGGCGCGTTAGAATAGAGGCACAAGTAAGGCGTTCTGTGTTCTGTTTCTAGTTTCGTCGCCGTTCGTTCGACTCCGTCGTCTGACTTGCAAGCGCGCCTCTTTTTTCGTTTACGTGGTTCAGTCCATTTGTTCAGGCGTTCATGTAACTCAGCGGTCCACCACGAGTACGAAGGGGACTTCGTACACAGTGAAGTTCAGAGCAAACGGTGCATCACGTACGCGAAGGACAACGGGTACTACGGCGCTGCAGAGCATCTACGATCGTGGGATAGGGGGAGAAGACAGCGGAAGTGGATATTCAAGGGCGCCGCGACCCGTAAAAAGTGTACGGGACCACGCGATATTGCATAAGTCGACATCCAGAACTCGAGAAGAAAATCCGTGAGTTTGAATGCAGCTAGCTGGACGGGGCCACCGAGGACACGTCGAGTTGTAGTGAGAGCAACTGGTTGACCGTGGTGCGCGGTGAGAATTGACGGCGAGCAGGCTAATTCTCTACAGGGTTGGTTTTATTCCTTTCTGTGGCATTTATATTATGAATTTCCTACAATAAATTGATATTTATTGAGCAAATTTTGTAATTTCAGAGCATTTCCCGATTGTAAGCACCTCTCTGCCTCCCCCCCTCCCTCCTCCTTGAACACCGCGGGTGGGAAAAGAAAGGAGTGCTTAGAATGGACTAATTACGGTAGCAATGAGAAATAAAGAGGAAATGAAAATTGCCACTGGGGTCTCAGTAGGGCACGCTATGACCCGCTGTGATACCACCCTTTTCCATCCCGGCTATGTCCGACGCATCTCCCGGTTCCGCGCACATCCGACATGTGCCTTAAGGCTCCGGGGTTCGGATACGTCCAACGTACCTTTAGGCTCCTCGTTCCGGGTACGTCCGACGTACCTTTAGACGTTCCGGGTACGTCCGACGCACCTTTAGACGTTCCGGGTACGTCCGACGCACCTTTAGACGTTCCGGGTACGTCCGACGTACCTTTAGACGTTCCGGGTACGTCCGACGTACCTTTAGACGTTCCGGGTACGTCCGACGCACCTTTAGACGTTCCGGGTACGTCCGACGTACCTTTAGACGTTCCGGGTACGTCCGACGCACCTTTAGACGTTCCGGGTACGTCCGACGTACCTTTAGACGTTCCGGGTACGTCCGACGTACCTTTAGACGTTCCGGGTACGTCCGACGCACCTTTAGACGTTCCGGGTACGTCCGACGCACCTTTAGACGTTCCGGGTACGTCCGACGTACCTTTAGACGTTCCGGGTACGTCCGACGCACCTTTAGACGTTCCGGGTACGTCCGACGCACCTTTAGACGTTCCGGGTACGTCCGACGTACCTTTAGACGTTCCGGGTACGTCCGATCGTACCTTTAGACGTCCCGGGTACGTCCGACGCACCTTTAGACGTCCCGGGTACGTCCGACGTACCTTTAGACGTTCCGGGTACGTCCGACGCACCTTTAGACGTTCCGGGTACGTCCGACGTACCTTTAGACGTTCCGGGTACGTCCGACGGCACCTTTAGACGTTCCGGGTACGTCCGACGCACCTTTAGACTTCCGGGTACGTCCGACGTAATTTTTAGACGTCCCGGGTACGTCCGAGTGCCTTTAGACGTCCCGTACGTCCGACGTACCTTTAGACTCCGCGTTCCGGATAGGCTCAACGTACCTTTAGACACAGCGAAAAAATAAAATAAAAAGTTAACATTGAGGATTTTTTTTTATTTCTTTATTTCAGTACGATAAAGGTCCGAAGGCATTACATAGAGGAGTGGGGCAAACAAAAATTAATTACAATCACGAATATACAAACATTATAAGCCAGGTACAAAAAAACATACAAAAACTTAAAACAATGTAAACGAGTTCGGAAATTACAGAACAAAGGACAAAAATTCGGTAAATGATTACCACACACAAAAAAAATTCACCGCATTTTTTTTTTTTTTTTAAAGGATGGTATGTTTACTAAATGTGCAGGAATGATGTTCCGCCCGGAGGATGTACTGGCGATGAACGAGTTGTGTTAAGCTGAAATGAAAGCTGGTTTTAACAGAAGTGTCGCTTTCGGTGAAATATTGGAATGATAAATTGTAAAAGACACAGTCGATACATATTTTCGGCATAATAAAAGAGGAGGAAGGGATAAATTAGTTTTCCGCGACTTCCTCCGAACAATCAAAAGAAGTCGTTCTTGCTGGAGAATATTAACGAACCTCTTTGCATCATGCAGCGGAAGTAATAATATGTGAGTGTGAGTGTCTTTGCACTGTTCATAACTATATGTCGAGGTATCATAATCGAAATCGTAGATTGCGCCATTTGACACATAACAAAGGCAAAAAAAATATTAGACTTTTTTAACGATATTATGCGTGGAAATGAACAAGGCCGAATAATGGATTAATTAATCGATTAAAGGGTGGTGATTAATTGGGTTAAAATTTTTAATCGACGCCTAGCCCTGGTATTACATGTTTTAAGAGACGTTTGCCACAAGTCACACCATTCAGCTGGTGTGCTTGTAATGATGGGTGTCGCCAACCCCTGTCATAAACTGAGATTTGAATGATTCTACGAACCTTCGACATTTCGGTAAAATTCGACGATGAATGAATAAATCGATGCTGACGGCTGCACCTTTGTAACTGGTGGTAGCTTGCGCCTCCTAGCCTAGAAAAATAAATTACGATTCCTCTCCTCGCCCTTCTAATGACAAAGTCCGCTGGTAGATTTGGAACGATTCAAAACCGCGTCATGCTCGCGCGCTTAGAGCAGCGCATGCTAGCTCCCGTTTGCACGTGAGCAGCGCGTGCTAGCTCCCGTTGGCACGTCCATAAAAATACAAAAATAGCGCTCCGTTACCACTCCAAATCTACCAGCTGAATTTTCCATAAGTCAATTTTTCTTCCCCTCTGCATTTTTTGCAACTACCACCAGGCAGTTCGGGATATCGCCATGTTGGTCTTTGGGGAATCGGGCGAAAATTTCAGAGGCACATCAACTCGTTTTTGAATTTCTGCGCATGTGCATATAAGAGTCGAGCTTCAGTCGAACGTTTCGTCGAACTTTGTGCTAGAGGTTCGAAAAAGTCGAACTTGGTCACACGAACCTCAGTAGGTTCGCGACTTCCCTATACGGAGCGCAAGTTCGTCTGCCTGTTTTGCAGGGGTTGTGTTGACGTCAAAACGCCGAGCTCTGATTGGCTCTGATCGAAGGATGGTGGGTAGAAGTCAAGGCAAGCTGTCTTGGGGTCTACCCCCTATCCTTTCAATCAGAGCCAATCAGAGCTCGGCGTCGTTCTGACGTCACCACAACCCGTGCAAAAGAAGCAGACGAACTTGCGTTCCGCATACAGGAACTCTAACCTTTTCCGCATAAAGACACCATCCAGCGGCGGACGTGGAACTTGCTTTTGGAGAAACTTGCCGTTTGCTTTTTCGAAGTAAAGAATGGCTCGTGGAAGGTGCGCGGCTCATGCGGTTGCTGGCTTGCTCGTCCCAGTTTCCTCCGAAGAACGGCCGATCCTCAAAAACGAGGTGGGCGGGGGTGCTCACGCATGCGCACCACGCTTCTCGAGAAAAATAAAAATACTGGAGGGAGTTTTTATGCAGGACTCTCCAGCAAGAATGTGCCTTTAATGGTGTCGGCGGCAAGAAGGTGTAGCGACAGATTTGGCCTTCCTTACAAAAATAAGAAAGTGGCTGAGATGCGGGATGCTAGCCTCGGAGAGCGCGTTCCTTGGGTCCTATAGCGTCCGAGAGCGCGTCTGAGGAACACAGAGACGGAGACTCAGACCTTCACCACACAGTTGTACTACAGCAAGTCTCACTTAATGAGTACACTGTCAAACAATACAGACCTTGTTGATGTTAACTTACATGATGCTTGACCTCACACGCTTTTTCCTTCCCGCTGTCTGGATATTCAATCAACAAATTAACTACTCACTAGACGATCCCAAGTATCGGAGCTTTAGGAAAGCAAAGGAACACACGCACACACACACAATCGATAATTCCTACACCTCATAACTGAATTACACATGGCGATTAAGGATTCTGCCATAAAAAAAAAAAGAAAGAAAAAGAACACATCCACACGAGCGAAATCACGGGTTTGAAGAGTGAAGTTTGGTCATATTGTCAACCAAGCTACCTCGTTAGATGGCGCAAGCTACCGCCCGTTATAAAGGGTACAGCCATTAGCATCCATCCATCCATCCATCGTGGCTTCACAGCTGCACGCATCTGGGCAAGCCTGCCGGGATGCCTAAAAAAAATCAAGACCCTCACACAGTCGTGTTTTTTTTTTTCAAGTCATCGTGATTGTCTGGCATGCAATCCATACTGTCGTCTGCTTCGAAGCGATCGTGATCGTCTGACATGCGGTCCATTCTGTCGTCTGCTTAAAACCTCGGTGATCGTCTGACAAGCAGTCGTCTGCTCGAAATCTCGTGATCGTGTCACACGCAATCCGTCCTATCGTCTGCTTGAAATATCGTGATCGCCGGACATGCAATCCATACTGTCGTTGCCTATTTTCCGGTTCATCCGGCGTGACACGCTCTCGATCGCATAGCTCTGTAGAGCACCGCGGCGCGGAGACCCGTCGTGTATACAACGTCCTCCGTTGACGGCTGCTTCCTCGTACGTTTCACGAGAAGGGCAGCCATAAAAATTCGACGCGGGAGCGCTTTTCTTTATTCTCCACTTCCTTTGTGTCTAGTGTCGGACACCCTCTCGCTCTCGTGGAATCACTAACGCCCAACAACGCGCAGGTGATCCTCCTCCCCACCGCTTTATTCTCTCGGAAGCTGGTCACTTCCGGCGTTTCGTAGAAGAAGGAAGTTTGGAGGAAGTTGCTTCCGGCTAGAAGCCGCATGCAGCTTTTGCTTTCTTACGAACGCTTTTATTACGAGAACGCTCCTTCGTTGTCGGACGCTCCCTGGCTATCGGTTTCTCTTTGCGGTTCTCTCTGCGTGCTTCTTTGTTTGTGTTTTTCTTTATAACCCTTACTCGTATCATTCGCATGTTTTTTATGCTGTTTGTGTTCGACTGAAATGTGTGTGTGTGCGCGTGAGTGTTTGTTTGCTTGTTTTTATAATACTTTTCACTCGTTTCTCGCTGTGTGTTTTCTGTAGCTTGTTTCTCTTTGGCCGACATATCTCTGTGTCTGAGTCGTTTCTGTGTATGTATGAATTGTGTGTGTGTGTGTATGAGTATTTGTTTCTTCGTTCGACTTTCCCCACCTTGTTTGTGTTTGGCCGCCACGTGTCTGTGTGTCAGTGTTTGTCGGTCTTTATTCTCCACTGAGTTTGGGCGGCGCTTGCTTCCGTCACAGGTCAAGAGATCTTGTTGTTGGTGCTGTTGCTTCCGACGTGGTGCGGCGGTGTTGTGTCTAATTGTAGGAAGGCGGAAAATGGCGTACGGAATGGTGGGCGTACTTATGCGCTACCGCAGGTAAAGTTTCGTGCATGTTTTCTTTTTTGTTATGTATATATTTACGTAAGTGCACCCTAAGTGCCAGTGTTGTTTGTGGAGTGCGCGACGAGGAAGATAACGAACTGGGGCGCGTAAACGTCTACACAGTAGTTGGTTATGGTTCCGCCAACTACAACGGCAATCTGCTTGTTGAACAGTTTGTGGGCAATTTTAACACGGGGGCGTTATAGGGCTGGCTTTAGAAAGATGGGCGAAAAGGTGCGAAAGAGCGCCACGAAAGACGGTCCCACGGCCGCTAAACTTAGCGGACTTGCTACCCGATAAATTTACCGCTAGATCTTAGTAAGTCCCGCAAATTCATATTTTTTTAATTAAATATGAATATTTAGTTAATTTATAAAGAGATAAATATACGGGTCCTTCCGCTGCAGACTCGGATATGTCTCCCCACTTTATCCGTGTGATAACCGTGCGTTCGTTTTTATTTCAATTTACTTTTTATTCTATACCGGAGAAGAAGGTAAGACGGAAACGCTTCTCTCGCTGTGTGATTGCCCCTGTTTGTCTGTTTCTTTGTTTTTTTTTTAAATGTTGTGTCTTAATTTGTAGAAAGTCAATTTGTCAAAGACCACTTTGTCAAAGGCCGACTCGCGAAATAGCCGCTCTGGTTAAAGGCCCACTCGCAGAAAGGGTAACGTGTCGTTGGCACTATTAAAAGAATTGGGCACCTTGTTGTCGGTCGAAAGAGGTAAGATGTTGCTCCGCAAAAGTGGCAACCGATTATGTTTGTCTGTCTGCATTTCACGCGGTGTCTTGGCAGGATGGAGAGATCGTGATAGAACAAAACATTGCTCGATTGATTTTGTTGATTTATCAGGATGCTACTAATATTCGTCACTTAGCGCACATTCGGCTAAGCCGTACATATTGCTCCGTGACGGTCAAACGCTTTAAGGAAAACCACGACGGCACAGTTATGATTCAAAGCCATCCTAAAAAGTGTCTCTTTTTTTTAATTCGTGTTTATTTTTTATTTTTCCTTTTTTTTAAATTACATTTCTCCTGCCGTTTTTTCTCATTCTTCTTCCGGATTCTTCGACGATTATTGTGGCCAATGTAATCTCGCCCAAGCCTCCGGAAATGGCCCTTGAATAACTTCTTGGAATTTTCAAGCTCTCTCTTTGCACCACGTGCGTAATAAATCTATTCAAAATAACCGTCGTTTTTTTTTTTTTATGGAGAATGTGTGTAATGGCAGGCACTAAAGCCACTTATAGTCCCTTTTTCTGTTTACAAACATGAACCACCGCTAGCGTCCCAAGCGACTTCCGGTCACTCTGTCTTTGCAAGCCTGTCGAGCTTGCTTATGTCACCAGTGCTAGAAAGCATAAATGCTACACGGAAAACAAAGTTTGAGGTGTAGCGAGGGCCTTTGGCTCTGCAAATGAACGCCTTGGAGGAGGCAAGTTGGTTTACAAACACATTCGGAAAAGTTTACCAGATCGCCCGCTTCCTCGTTCTTTTGGCGTTCACTTGGAGAACACGTGTAATCGATATAGGCTAACAGTATAATTTATTTATTTCATGTATTTATTTATTGCATGCTGCAGACCATGATGGTCCAAGCAGGAGTGAATACAGACAATATATATATATATATTACAAGAAAATATACACCGCAATACCTTCGACAAAAATGTGACAAAAATAAAATTATACGGAAACAGAAGAAGCAAGCAGCAGAAAAACGTAAAGTATCAGTAAGAAACCTAGGCAGTCGTGAAATGGGAAGAGCAAAGTTCCTCAGTAGAAAGAAAATTTCAGTCAAGAAAAAAATTAAATGAAACAAAAAATTGTAACACTGCTATATACAGTTTATTTTTTAATACCGATTATTTTATTTTTTAGAATAGCCGTGAAAGCTACACAAATGCGGTCTGCGCAAGTGAGTTCAACGGCCAAGCGGACATTGCGTTTAAGGAAGATTGCAACCAATAGATGATTAATTAACGAACATTCACCAATTACTTTTTAATTGGACGTCTTAGGGCACTTGTTTACGTCGAAGCTATGGAGGCAATCAATGTTAAACGCCAGCCCACTTTTTTTAAACTCAGGATTAAGCACTCACTTTGAGTAATTCATTGTCAACTTTTGTTATGGAAATCTGTTGATAGCGAAACCAAACGTGCGATATCCGCCGGAAGGACAACCCTCATTTGTCGCCGTAATGACGAAATTTGCGTCACTTTTGCGTAACAGCCCGTCGAAGCATTCACTGTTTAATTAATAGTTTATGCTCAGGTTTTCTTGTTTTCTTTTTATCTGATTTGCACTCACGATTAAAGCGTCTTTCGGTGATATCGCTCACAAAACAAAGCAACTTGTCGCGGCCGAAAAGGCACGTGGCTTATCACTTCGGTTCGTTAGCCACGGAACACCAGCTCCGGCGCACTGTGACGCAAATTAGTGACGCAAAATTTGTCACTAACGCGTGACTCCCGACGTCACACGAGGGTCGTCCTTCCTCAGGCGTTTGATTTCAGTATCGACCGATTTCCAGAACAAAATTTGACAATGAATAACTCCCACTGCATGCTCCATCCAGGATTTAAAAAAAAAAAAAAAACTGGGCTGGCCTTTAACTTTCATCGCCTCCATTTCTTTAATATAAACATGGGCCAACAAACGTCTAATTAGGAACCGAATTAGCGAATTTTAATTAATTATTTATTCATTCATTCCATTCTCTCTTGAACATAATGTCCGCCTGGCGGTATAACTTACTTGCGCAAACCACATTTGTGTAACTTTTCCAACTTATTTAGAAAGAAATTTGTATTCGATAAAAGAAAAAAAACATATCTGTATGTATACTGCAAAACTTTACATTTTGAACATCTACTCTTACTAATGTTGCGAACTCCGCATTTCACCACGAAACTGAACTGTCTAACATTATTTGCTCGTGACGTCATCACACTACATGCTGGTAGTCACTGCGATTTGTTCTTGCTGAGAAAATCCAATTCAGTGATGCAAAAGGCACGCTGCAGAAGGTTTGCACTCAGTGCAAGCCATGTATTTGACAGACACAAATTATTCTTCCTTGGTGCAGCGTCCTGCGAAACGGCGAGGGCGTGTGGCAGCACGAAAACGCGCTTTCTGGCAAGAGTGTTTTGCAAACGAAGTAGTTTCCGGAGCTACGCTTTCTGATCTGTGCCGAAATGGGGGGGGGGGGGGGGGGGGATATAAACTTTTCAGCAGAATTCACACAGCGGGCGCCATTTCCTCCTCAGCTTCGTCTCACTCCCACGAGGTGCCAGGGAGGACACATGTCAGCGTTTGCAGTCCAAGTTAGTGGTTTCCACTCTTGACACCACCAGAAACGAATTTAGCGAGCTCTACATTTGACACCATAACGTTTAACGACAACGACCTCCGTTGCCTAGCCGACGTCAAGGCGGCGCATCGCAAAAGCCTGACGTTTTCGACGCGTGATGCGCACGCCAAAAGAAAAACCCGGGACTTCTCCCTTATGTAAGTACCACTCTAAAACGCAGTATGTTGTTACAAACTACCCGCCCTCCCCTCTCCCCTCCCCTCCCCACATTTCCCCCTCACCCAAACAAACACACTTTTTGTTTTCTTCTTTTTTTCGTTCCTTTTCCAGAGAATACTTCTCATTCCAGGGGGGACTCCCTCCTCCGTTTGCGGGTGTTAATTCGGCAATTATATTTGTGTCACTTGTTAACAGTAATCCTCCATTGCTTTTATTTCACTCACAAAAACTGTGAAGTTTAAACTAATTACGGAGGCGGTCAAAGCTTAGGGAAGAACTTTAGAACGACACTCCTGTGGGACTTAACAGCGACTTCCAACGTTCGACTGTCCCTCTGAGCCCGGTATAGATCTTTCTTTTCAGCTATCCCTCCCGTACACACTTGTAGTTCTATTTAACGTCGAATTAATGAGTCACATTTAGTCCTTTCAGCGCTTCTATCCTCTGAGACAACTTTCTAAGGCCGTTCAGAAGCAACGAAAAAATTTATTGGTGCCTCAACGACGCGTACGTGTAAAATGGGTCGTGCAACAATTTTCGTACTTTCAGTAAATACTGCTAAGAACTAATCCCTGATATTGATAACTTGTAAAAACACCCCTTAGTTTTCCTCTCCGCACAATAGCAGACGCGGACAAAATAAAGGAAAGAAACGGCTTTCCCCTCCACAACTCGCAATTAGAACAAGTGGTCACGTGGTCCGACGCTAATTATATATCATCAGGTTTCATCATAGTCGTACGCTGAGGTAGGAATTTAAAAGCTTAGAGCATGGGCTGAGCCTCAGACATTGTTCGAGTTCGGGCTATTCTCATCTTTGATTGAACACGAGCCATTACTTAAACGTTTGGAGATCATGAACCCGAGCACTGGGCTCGGGCTCATGGCACTCGGGCACGTCAGGGTGTCACGTGACTCGTGGTGTGAAGTCGTGATGTCATGTAACGTCATGGTGTCAACAACGGTAATAAGTCTAGGGACGTTCTCAATTTGAATCGATTTGACGTAGCAATTCACGTGATTATGTAACGTGACGTCAAAGCGCCACATGACGTGACATAACTTGACAGCATGTCTTGACACCATGACGTCACGTGACCACATGTCGCATGATTAATCATAGTGCCAATGCGGAAGCGCCACGAAAACCCACAATTTCTCATACATTGCAATTATGTCAATGAAGGTTTGATGGATACATAGGAATGCCAACTTCCAATTTTTTTATTCTCAAACATTCATTTTGTGGTACTAGTAAGGAAGAAGGGAAAAAATCACAGTGAACCGTTTTCAACCGGTTACTGTTATATCTCTTTTTACGGTTCAGCTGCTGTTCAGTTCCAAGATGGCGGCAAAGATTTCGGTTCGGCTTAAAATAACGGTTCGGTTCCGGTTTTCGGTTCGGTTCGGTTCCGGTTCGACACTCTGTCGACGTCATCACCGTTGAGATCGAGCGCAGACACAGACACTCGAGTGCCGCCGCGTCGGCGGACAGCCGGGTCTCGCCTCGTGTCCGTGCAGTCGATGCGTCGAAGGTCGTTCGGCGTCGGGCATGACCGCAGTCTTGTACTTGTTACTCGAAAAAAGTACTCAGTTAAATTACTAGATTACCTAGTAAGAAAACTAATCGGATTACTTTTGCGATTACGTCCTAATCGAAGCCATCAAATGATTACAAAAAACCACTCCAAACATTAATCGATCACGAGTGATTTGATTACTCGTAGTGAGTACAGTACAGGTCTGGATTTGGACCGAACTGAAGTCACGTTAGGGAAACCCGCTCAGTCGGCGCCATTCCAGTATGATTACGTTACGTCCAGGTGGCTGTTCACAGGGTTTGATTATTCTAGGTGGTGTGGACAGCGAAGCAGATTATATGTTCCCCCCCCCCACCCTTAGAGCTAATCTTCTCGCCGATAGCTTATCATTGCGTTGCTGCTGCTGAGTGCATGCTGGCAGCGAGCTTCATGCTACGCTTCGGCGACTTGCATTTCACATACGTGCGTGCCCTATTGTTGTGTTTGGCGAACGGTTTAGCGGGAGTTCGTTCGAGGCGTCCGCAGCGTACAGCATGGGAATACCACCCGTGCGCTCTATGAGGGGCTTGGTCGACGACACACCAGAAAAAACACAAAACAAAATAATAATTCCTCGACAGTTGACGGAATTACGAAGGAGGATGCTGTATATACGCCATAATAGCGTTCCGCAAGACCTGTCAAGGGGACTCCTTCGCGGTTCCTCTTATTTTATCGCGGAGTCTCCGTGTGCCTTTGCCCGACGGCGCCTTCAAGGTCGACGACGCCGTGTGTCAATAATGTCCGTATTGGGATCGTTTTTCGTACGCGCGAGCGGTGAAGCAACCGCGCGAGCCAGGTACCACCCCTCGCCATTCTACATTTCTTGCGCGTTTGAGGCCCGCCCAGCATGGAAAAATACCGTCTAGGTGAAGTGTTGACCTAATGATAACCAATGGGCCCACCTAATCAATCGATAGATTATGCAATCAGTAGAGAGTTTTCAGTAGATCGTTCCGACGACTCCGATAACGCATACCCGATAGTCTGCTCTCCGCCTTCGCGCTTACTATATAGTGTCGTTATCGGGGTATCGGAGCGTATCGGAACGATCTGCTACAAACTCTCAATAGTACCTCATAAGAGTGCACGGTAAAGCCCCTCTATCCTGCTCGAGGCACGTGCCGCGCGCCACCTCTGGGGAAAACATGGCTTCTGAAATCTTGCTCAGTGCTGCGCTGTGCTGTGCTGCCATGATCTTCCCAAGGGCTACACGTTGCACGTGCCTCGTGCATCGACGCCCCTTGCGCTACTTTTGAAACATGAAGGGGCTTTAGTGCACGGCACGTTCAGATGATCTCTGTAAATGAAAACCGTGAAATATAACAGACATATCGCTCGTGCATTTGCTCAAGTAGAAGCATTAAATTCCCCAAATAATTATCTCATTCCTATTGCTGTAAGGATGGTGGAGGTGCGTGCCGATGTTAGTCAGCCAGAGTTTTTTCTTTTTTTTTTAACATTGCCGCACACCGTAGATGAAAAATTTCGCCAGTGAGGTATCACTGCTAGCCTGGGGTCTTTAGCGTGCGACACGCAGTAGTGCGCTACACGACCAGTCGGAGCACGTGGAGCGAAAGCTCCACGCGCTCCGTACTCTGGTGCGCCAACACACTGGACAACCGATCCCCTCCGTGACCACTTGCAGAACCTTTATGGTAAGCCAGCATCTCTATTTACTTATTTCCCTGCGCGGAAAAATAGAGTGTTGGATACGTGAAAAAGTTCTCTAATCACAAACGTTTCGGCGTCACACGACCTCAACATCAATTCAGTTTCCTGCCAAATCTAGCGGGGAAACTGTGACGCCATGTGAAGTCACAGGACACGACTTTACGAAGTGCGGCTTCACGAAATCCGTTGCAACTATTGTTACAGATCAAGAAGGTAGGGCGAGGGACAGGAAGGCTGGGGAGGGGAAGCAAACAAAACGCTGGAGAGGAGAGGGGAAAACCCTCCTCCTCACTCCAGCGTTCCGTTTGCTGCCGCCTCCCCGGTCTTCATTTCCCTCGCCAACGTTCTACGTTAAAAAAAAAAGGCAATGTTTTTGTGGTGCTTCGCTGCGTGATTACGTCGAAATGCGATAACATCGCTTGTCTTCTATGAAGACTGCCTTCCGACGTCTCTTTGGCTCGTTGAGCGTGGTCATTCTCAGCACGTCCCCGGTCATATCAGACCCTTACCGAAACTCAGTCTGGCCACTTTGATAACAATCGTCACATACTAGAAAGGACTTATATTTTCGCGAGAACAAAATTTTCGCCAATTTCGCGAATGGCCTACAATGCGCGAAAAATATATCCCGCGAACAATTCCGGTGTAACGTAAACACATTGGAATCTATATTGAGATCCCGCCACGTCGCGAAAATTAGCCTCCCGCGAATTATTACAAAGCTTCAGATTTGACCGAAATCGCGAAATATTGAGCCCGCGAAGAATAAGTGATTTAGAGTATGTGTATCATCAGTACATGCAAATGGCGGCCGGGCACGCTTGAGCTAGAACTACTGTACTCTGAGCATTCCAGACGTCTGATCAGGTGCGTTGCTATTGTTGTACGTTGTTGCCAAGTAACGAGGCGTTGATGAGCCTCCTCTGCTCTACACATTTAAGAGTGTCATGTAAATACTTGGAACGCTCGGCTTCGGCACACCTCAGAAAGCTAATGCTCGTGACAATAAAATATGGATAATGTTATGAAGAGAAGCGCCTTGTACAAAGTGGAAGCTTCCTGACACCGTCAGAAAATGAAACAAATAGAGAAAACCTTGACAGCGAAAGAACACCGTCAAGTTTCGTACGTCTGCCATGGGTGAATAGGTACTAAATCTTAACCACCATTAGCATACAAAAAATGTGTTTATGCATGACGGGAAAAACAACTCAGAAAACGCGGACTACGAAGAAGAACAAACACGACAGGACAATGGTGTAGTCGCAACTGAAGAATTTGAATGAAGAAAACAGACAGAAAGACGTATACAGTATGTTAAAAGATTGCACACAAACAAAGGACACTCGCCAACCGTGAAGCGTGTCAGTAATCTACATTTCTACCCGTTCACTACGTGACTCATTTTTTCCCGCAGGAAGGATATCTCTTTTGCTGACATCGCCAACGGAGGTTCACTAACACATGAATGCCCATGACACGAAATGTGGAAGGCCTCTATAATCTCTCTCGTCACCCTATCCCTGTGTGTGCCCAGAATGGTCACGCTTGCCGAAATCAGGCCGACATTCGCACTCTCTGCGGTGAATTGACAAAGAGCCCCCCAGCCGTGTCTCCGAGCGAATACGAATGTTCTCTCTAATCTATAACTTGAAGCGAAGTAGGTGTTAGACATATTCCATACGTACTACCTACTTCTAGTGTCTTCTGCGTCCCAAAAAATGAGGACAGATATGTCTCTCATGTGGTTGGTACGAGTGCAGATGGTCGTTCGAAGGAAAAGTATACCAAGGACCACAGAAAACCTTTTGTCACTTGTGTTTCTGTGTGTGGTGTATAATATCCCATTGTCATGTAACAGGTTGTTTTGTGGGTCAAGGAGGAAGATGTTTGAGTGATAGATTAAGAGAACATTCGTATTCGTTCGGAGCCACGGTTGGGAGGCATCTGCCAATTCACTGCAGAGAGTGCAAATGTCGGCCTGATTTTGGCAGGGTCACCATTCTGGCCACACACAGGGATAGGGTGACGAGAGAGATTCTACAGGCCTTCCACATTTCGTGCCATGGGCATTCATGTGTTAGTGAACCTTCGTTGGCGCTGCCAGTAAAGAGATCCTTTATGCGAGAAAAAATGAGTCACGTAGTAAACGGGTAGAAATGTAGATTACTGACTCGCTTCACGGTTGGCGAGTGTGGCCCTTTGTTTGTGCACAATATTTTAAGATACCGGGTACGTTCTTTCTGCCTGTTTCCTTCATTAAAATTCTTCAGTTGCGAGTACAGCTTTGTGCTCTAATGTTTCCTCTTCTTCGTAGTCCGCGTTTTCTGAGCTGTCTTTACCCATCATGTATAACGTCAACCAACTGGCCCAGTTCACCACCTTATTACGAAAATGCGGACTGATATTTGGGTCACTAGATCGCACTGATTTTCTGAAAGGGTCTATTCAGTTATCTTCCCATCAGCCTGGTCCTTCTTCTCGCGAGCAATTGTGAAGACTGCGGCATGACACTTCCGCGTGCTTTTCGATGTGACGGCTGGAATTTGCCAAAAAAAACTAAAGTGACAATAACTTAAAAAAGAAAAAAAGCTAAAGACGTTTTTTGGGGAAAAAAATGTTAGCGCTGAATTTTAGCGTATTTTTGACCCGTGAATAGACCGATCTCACTAAGCGTTCGGCGCATGCGTGACGCCGCCATAACTTTAGTTCACAGGAGGCGACGACGTGCACGAGAAGGCTCGTGCTGTCCCGTGCTCCACAACGCGCAGAGCTCCATGCGACGTTCGCGCACGTGCAGAAAGACTACAGTTCCCTCGATGCATTGCGGCATCGGCGGCGTAGTCAAACTGGCTGCTGAGATCGGTCTATTTTAATATCACAGCTATTTGACCCAAATGTATCAATGATGATCAATTCACGAGAAAAAAACAACACGAAAAACCAACCACTGAGTGCGACGTCATACCCAGAAGTTTCAGCTGCTTTGCGCGTGCAGCTTGTAAAAAAAAAAAAACGCGTTCAGCGTGTTTTCTTTTTAATATTGTGTGTGTACAATGTCGGTAAGGCTAACGGAAGGCGCGGAAATATTGTATAATATATCACGAATCTCACCCCCTCCCCAATCCAACGCGCCGGCAAAAAAAAAAAAAAAACACTTCAACGCTATTTAAAAAAAAAACTGTTGTGACTATTTGGTGCATTAATCTGAGATATAATTTTGATCTCGTAATCCTGAAGGCCAAAAAAAAATTGTCATTTTTTTAGTACAGAATTCCTTTAGTTTTACTTTAAAGATATGCTACCGCCATTGAAAAAAAATGTATTTGGGCTGCAAATATTTTTACCTTGGACTGCATTTTCCAACCTTCTCAAAGAGACGCTGTTTTTGCTCTTGTTTTCAGTCTTGGAAGGTACTACGTCGTCGTACGTCGGTGCCACACCACACCCCTGACCGCGTTGCCGTAAGCCCGTAACGCCGTAGCCCCGCCTCAAACCTCTAACGTGAACTACGCTGCGCGATACGAACCATCCGGACCAACGGTATCGCTGGACGCGCACCACGTGACATTCCCGGTTGGGCGTACCGTCACGCGGTGAGGGCAAGGTCACGTGGTTCGCCCTCCTACTCCGATTGGTTCGCGCGGCTTCGTGACGTAGCGTCGGGCTCCACGTTGGGCGCCAAAAGACGTGCGGTCTCGCCTCAATGAGTTGCCGGCACTTTGGCGGCGAGGTGCGTGACCTCTCGAGGGCTTGAGAATGAGGGAAAGGAGGGAGGTAAAAGAGAGGAAGTGTGTGGGGAAGACCAGGTGCTTATTCGGGGGTCTATTACCTCTCCCTCTCTTACGGCCTCCTTTCCCTTGTGCGGCGCGGCTGAAAAGAGCACGAATTTGGGTCAAGAGCAACGCCGTCTCTCGAGGAGGTCGTTCGCACATCGGCAGCGACGATGACCTTGCCTGTGTGTGTGTGTCTTTTTTGCGGGTGTTTTTGCGTGATGTGGGCCCCGTTGCATTTGTTTGGTTTTATTCATTTTTGCGTTTATTTATGGCGGAGGGGGAGAGTGGCCGCTTCGGTGTACCGTGTTCGTTATCTCTTTCTCCGTCTGCGTTTGTAATTTGTCGACCGATAAAGAAACCTACTCCTGACTGATGGTGATTCCTCCCTCTCATTGGCTACCTCCTCTGACGAACGCTCTGCCATCAATTTGGTCTGAAAAACGTTCTCTTCTCCGAGGTAAAAAAAAAAAAAGTTTTATAATTTGAGCAAACGGAAATGCCTAATTTCGGTGTGTGTTTGAGAGAGAGGCTGTGAAACTGTCGTACATTTGTTTTTCTAATACAGGAGTTTTTTTTTTTTGTTTTGCGCAGTTAATGTTTTTATTCATATTATTATTATTATTTGGGCCACGTAGCTCTCTGGGAGAAATACGGTTGTACTTTGTGGAGCAGCTTTCTTGCGTGGTCAGTGAAGCACGTAGTTAGCAGTAGTTCAGGGACATACTTGAAGGGAGGGGAGGGGGAGGGTGAACCACGAGAGTTTCAGAATAATGACTTACGTTTCGTTCTTTTTTTCAGAGTGCCATGTCTCTGCATGGTCACGGTATATATTTTTATGTGTAAGGTTCAGCTTCCTCAGTGTTCGCCGAAAATAAAATGCGGGAAATTGCACTCCGATTTTTTTTTCTTTTCTTCATATTGGACGTTACCGATTTATAAGTACCAGGTTTGCCTGAAACTTTAATTTTCTTACTTAACAAAGGCAATAAAAGTTTCCCAACAATAGTCGGGGGCAGATTAAGGGTTCGGGGCAGCTCTCCCCTCTCTCCCCTTTAACAGAGCGAACGCTGGAGAGGAGTCGCTCCTCCAGCTTTCGCTCTGCAAAAAGGGAAAAGAGGTGGAGGAGCTTCCCTGAACTCTTAACCTGTCACCCACTATAGACTTTTTTCGCGCAACCTTCTACCAGCGCTTAACTGACGTGCCCTCGTCCCGGCGCATTTTGGATTGCCCGCTGACACAGGGAATGCAACCGCCGAGGGTATGGGCGAAAACGCTTAGAACCGGACGTCGTGCGTGAGTTAGTTCAGAGTGCTTCTTTTTTCCCGTGCTACAATTCCCCAAATCTACGGTTGTCTGGCTATCACTGCGTCGTCGTCGTGTACACAAATAATTTTAATGAGAATAAGAACAATCGCTGAAAATGTGCGATGAGCACAACAAGCTCCAGCGCGTGTGTGGCTGCAATGTTGTTGATCTTCACACGTTCCCCAAGGATCCTTATTTATGAAGTCAGTCGATTGCGAGAGTGAGTCGCGAGGGCTTTGAATCAGACTCATCGTCAAGTTTAGGCTCATGGCTACTTCGTCTACGGCAAAAGGACCGACTCCAACCCGGTGCAGGTGCTCCGATTAAGTTATTACTCCAAGGTGTGCTTCCTTTGTACCTTTTTGCGCTGTTTTATCTCATTATGTTTAACAACTACCAACTAGCCTAGCTCTCAACCTTATTACAGTTTATTTATTTTGCATCGGGCTCTTTTTCTGCCACCTCTAGTGTTTCTTTTTCTAATCCAAGTGTTCTGATCAACTTGATAGCCCAATTGTGTGCAGCGCAGGAGTTTCCTCTTGGCACATTCGACGTGGCACGTGTCCTGTGGAACTCAAAAGGCATTTATGGCCTGCCAACACCGCCGGGAAGACGTACAAAAAGAGTGTGCCGTGTTTTAAGATCAGAGTACTGGATCCAAGAACGATTCCTCCGAGACTACCTAAGAGTGGCCATTGCTTCTGATAACGAAAATCATGATCATCAACGAAGGTTCTATCGTGAGATGAGCAAGAGAGCCGGATACGCCACGGAGTCCCTGTGGCGGCGAATCCGTCCCCAACTTCCAAAGAAGAAAGACCAGATGAATCCGTCGGCAAGCAAATACACAATTCTGGGCGACCCCAGAATTCCTCCGGAAATTGACAAGACGTTAGAGAGGGGTCCCAAGTTCTGCTTCGAGCCGGTCCTAAGCCCTCCTGAGTTCGTGACTCTGGTCAAGAAAGTAGCGGAAAAAGTAGAGGAAGTGGAGACAGGCCAAGGTGTATCACCGAATGTGTGGACGTACTTCAACCATCAAAGAAACGAGGACAGGTTGGTCAAATTACTACATTAGTAGGTTTTATTGTAGACCAGGGACTACGTGTCATGTTATCAGACAAAGAAGGACATTTTGTGGTGTTACCGATGGGCATGTCGGTAACACCACAAAGAAAGCAAACGAGGCTATGGAAATTAATTTCAGACTGGTAAATATTAGCCTGAATAAAATCAGAGATAGAGCAAAATATCTCTGTGAGCACCTAACTCTAACCCAGCTGGCGGGAAGGGTGAGGAAGACAGAACGAACACATCTGCAAGAATGTTTCAGCGCAAAAACGCACAAAGAAGCCTGCCATTTTCGAGCCATTGTGACCGAAAAGTAAACTTGGCAAAGGCAGGTGGCCTCCTACTCTACAAAAACAGCTGTCCTCTTTGACTATCAAGGACCCTTTCCGAGTTTTTAAGTCAGAGGAGCTGGTGGAGTATCTCCAGATCGGAAGTCTGGGGAAAAGGGAAGCTTTTAGTATAGATGTGGAAGATCTATATTACCCTTTGCCGCACGAAATACTGTTAGCATCAGTAAAGGGATGCATTGAAGCTAATGGGGAGCTGGCATTCAGAAGCAGTAGTGGTGTAACCGTGGAAAGCTTCATGGAGTTGTTACTATTCTATCTGCAGTCAATGATAGTCGGGTGGCGTGAAGGGTGCTACAGGTAAAAGTCGGGGGTCTGGTATTTGCTCCTGTGTTGCCCCCGTTTTGAGTGACATTTACTTGGGCGAAATGGACTGTGACATTGAAAGAGCGTTAAGCGGCACGAGTATCAAGAAAGGTAATCCGCTACTATTGACGATTTTTCAGTGATATCTAGAAAAGAGGTGAACCTTTGAAAACGCAGGTGAACAAAGTGGTGAAGACATTTGCTGAGTCTGGGGGCCTTAAGTTCACTTTTGAGATTCGAAGAAGGGGTGCTCCAGTACCTGGACATTTCCATGAGACCTAGGAGACTCCCATGTCTGCTAGAAGTACAGTCCAAGATCTAAGAAAGGTATCCTTGACTACAGGTCGGCCCACTCAAAAATTGTAAAGAGGGGCATTGCGTTAACCTGTCTAGGCTCAGCACTGAAGAAATCCTGCATCCACACTCTAGGGGACAGCTTCAAGTTGCAAATTGACAGACTCAAATATGCGGGCTGTCCATCGACACTGCTGTCAGACGTGGTCAAGCACCCTGCCCAGGAGAACAAAGGTTAACCAGTCCACAAAACGTGGTGTGGAAAGGAAGCGGCCAGTAGTCATCCCGTATTTACAGAGTTTCACATAATTTTATAAAAAATGTGAGGAACCACTACGGAATTCCAGTGTTTTTTTCGGCCCCACAAAAAACGAGTCAGATTTGTCCCCGAGTCAACGTGAAAGCAGAGGGAATCAAAAAGAACACGTGCAGTAAGAAGCACGCCAAGCCGTTTGTGCCATGTGCAACGGGCGTTGTGTACAGCATTCCTCTCTCGTGTGGCCGCACCTACGTTGGGCAAACCGGACGCTGCCTGAACGATAGGCTCCGTGAGCACAGGTACTCTCTCAGAGCCACAGTGGGAGGGCACCTTTCAGTTCACTGTAAAGAGTGCCTGTGCGAACCGTCTTTTAATACCACCACGATTTTGGGAAGGCACAAAGAAAAAGTGACACGTGAGGTGCTCGAGGCATTCTACATCCACAGTGGCGGAAAAAACTGCATTAGCTCAGCGTCAGTGGCTTTGTCTAGTAAGGAGCTAGAATTCCTGAAACTGACAATGAAGGTCCAGCGCGTGCAGTAATGCGTAGATATCATCGGTAGAAGATGTGCGTGTGAACGTGTGGAACAATGTGCGTTGTCTTTCTCCATGCTCTATCAGTAAAAATACATAGTTGCGAGTCAGCGCTCTTTCCTGTCCGGTTTGTCGCTTCCTTTTGTACCTTTTTGCGCTGTTTTATCTCATTCTCATTTATTGACCCATTTCTTCAAGGGCACCGCCATCTTAAATCGTCGTCACTTCCAGTATGGGCGAAAACATTGTTTTGCCGTCTCCACGCCAATAGAATGCATTTAGGAGAAAAGCGGAACCGTCACCCATTCTCGCTTTTCTCTCCCCTCTATTTTTTACTATTTGCAGGTTGAAACGTTTTAATATTTTTTCGTCGCCCATACCGGATATGCCACTTGGCGGTCGGGGGCGAGAGTAAGCGGAAAGGTCTATACCCAAATAGCTGAGCTGCCACAACCAGCCGGTATTTTAAGCTTTGAGCCGCTAGACGGCGTTGTCGGCGCAGCAATTTTCAACATGGTGGCGCACTTAATAAAAGGTACACTGAACTAGTTCACTGTAATGTTCTAGTTCACTGTAATACGGCACCCTTAATAAAAGGGTCTATAAATGACGACAAGGCCACTACAAAGCGACGAGGTCTGACCGTAAGTTGCTCGCGCTGAATGGCACTTTGATGAAGGTATCAGATAGATATGTGAGCCTCGGCCCACTTCTTCAGAGTCTCTGCATTCTGCGGCAGCAACATATTACTATCTATGACTGGTCCGAGCGATCTCTTCTAGAATTATTTTTTTACATTCTATAATTATTGCAAAAATAATCTAGAGCGTGTTAATTCGTTCATGAGTTCGGCGGGCGAGTTCCGTCACTTACAGGGGCTAATTCAAAAGTAATGACACTAATTTCGATTTTTGTTTATTTGAAATCAAATGCATCTATTAGTGTCACCAGCGAAATTGACGCCACCTAGTGGCGTGAACAGAAAGCTGTGGCGGCAGGTTCGCTCATCAGCCTCCTCGAGCGAATCAGATATATTCACAGCACCTGGTGGTCTAAAGACGGAGCCCTGCAAGTAGTTTCAAAAACACGTTATAAAAATCGCCAATACAAACACTGTCCTTTTGTTTTGTTTTTTCACTAGCGCTTTTTACATAATACGTGACGTGAGACGGGTTCTGAATTTGTAAGTATAATATCTCGGAATCAAAGCAACATTCGAGTGTGCGTCAAGACGCGCGGATTCGCCACCTCTCCCAAGAAATTCCGCCTGTGCCTTTTGACGGTTGCACACGTCAGGCTCGTCCTATTCTTTGACGCCCACGGTTTGATCTTACAGCGTTGGGTCTTCCGTGGGCAAACAATTAACGATCACTTAGCACGCAAACATCCCATAAAGCCATTTGCGTGGGGACACGTGAAAGTAAAGACTAAATGTTCTCGAGGAACAGTGGTTTTGGATGTTGCACTGGAAGCGCTGACCGCCGTTGGTTGCACCGCATTGAAACACCCTCTGTATTTGCCACGTGCGTGGCGGAGTTGGCAACGCACGCGGCTGCCACACGGATTAACCGGTTTGAATCCCGCTTGGTCCACTCCTTTCTTTTAGCACTTTTTGCTATTCTGGAGAGTTCCAGGTCATGCTCGACTGCCATCGTCTGTTTTGGTTCAGAATGTTCCGCGTCTACAGACCGTTTTCGCGTGGCGGTTGCCACGATTAAATTTGACTCAGGGTTTAGTGTTTTCGGTATGTACCGATAAACACCGAAAATTGACCCCCGAGGCGCGGTTTTCTCTGAATCGCTAAAATCCTAAAAACCCAATATTTAACCTGTCCCTAAATAAAATTTAAAATAAACGCCAGCTTTACAAAAAAAAAGTTTCTCCCCCCCCCTTTTTTTTTTTCCGTTGACCCGGAACACAGTTTTACTGAACTCTCCTTGTGGTTGTTCCTTTCTATCTAAACCACATTTCTTGCCTAGTTCCCTTCGCTTTTCTTTACCAGCACTACTGGAGAAAATATTATATTTGTCTAGATCATATATAATAATGTTTTCTCCAGTAATTATAGTCGCTTTACAACACAAATTAGATGAACACCGATTTCTCTCCGGCATTGAAATATTAGACACCAGGGAATACTGATTCAAAGCTAGAAAATATAGACACCGAGTAATAACCCCCGAATTAGAGGAAACATAAATACCGAAAACACGGAACGTAGTTGGGTTGGGTGGCAAAAACTAAAGTAAATAGCTTAAGCGTAACTACAATAAAAAATACAGCCAAGAAAAAGGAAAAATATATAATGACACGAACCCTTTGATTTGTAGCGTGTTCCAATCGGCAAATAACGTGATTTTCTATTCTTCCCCAACTCAGCTACGTCAATATTCAACATAGCGGCCACCAAGAAAAAAAGGTCTATAAAAGCAGCAGTAAGACGCACTGCTTCCAAACACTCGCCCATCCGTCTATACGGCAAGGGTGCGCATCACTGAATGTTTACGTTCAGTTTCACCACCTTCTCCTATTTTTATTCGCGACAATAGGGCCTGCATACTTATCGCCAAACAATTTCTGCACTCTCAGAAGAAAAAAATTACATTCTTACACCCCTTGGCCCATATAAAACACCCCAAAACTTCAGTTCGATGGTTAGCGCTCTGACGTCAAACCGACGGTACCAACTTTCACGAGCGGCTTGATAGCCGAGTTGTACAGCTTATTAAAATAGCTAATGTACGAGTTACTGGCAAAAAAAAAAAAGAAAAAAGTAATCGGGATTTTCTTGGCCCTACTGCAAAACCTCAGTGTCTTTTATTTTTTTTGTAGTCTTTGATACGTGTTTTAGCTGTTTGATGAGGTGTCTCTCAATCGTTGCCAACTTTTAGGGAAAGGGGGGGACCCTTTCCCTAAAAGTTGAGGCCGTCTCTTCGACGTCACTGCACTGTACGTCGAACTAATGCTCTGGGGTACATTATATGGGACAAAAGGGTGTAAAACAACACCCTTTTTTTTAGACTGTGGGTATTCCCAACATTGGACAAAAATTGCGCAGAAACATGCTCTCTTCACACGACGAAGTGACTAAAGGTCAAGGCAGCAACGTTGATGGTGTCGCAGAAAAGTTTTCAGTATCTCCTCAAATTTCTTCTTTTTTTTTTGAGCGCTGTAAAGAACGTGCATCGAACATGAAGATGCCTCTCGAAAAAGAAAAGTTTCATAGCTTATATATACATCTTGTTTCAAATAATAATAATAATTAATAAAAATCTGACTTATTACTTTTCAATGAGCTTAGCTGTAATGATTCTAAGCAAATGAGAAAATAAACGGCGGCCATGACGCTGCAGATGTCGGCTCTCGGGCGCACGTCTGTTGCGGGCGGGGCAGAAATGAAGCATGTTTTCTCTCGGAGACTCGGCTAGCTACTGTCAAGGCTAGAGTTACTCACGTTCTGGCAAACACCTTCACGATCGCTTCGTGATTCGAGAGCCACCGTACGCGTCCACGAGACGTCTACATCTCCATCAACCCAAGGGGCAATGCGCAGCAATTAAGCCCGCGCGCCTCGCTCTGAAACTTGCCTTTGTTTTTACTATATTTTATTTATTCATTTGCTTGAGACACTGCGGACTTAAAGGGGCGGTGCAACGATATTCAATTGGAATGTTTTTCACTTTACACGAGCTTACTGGCACTAGTGGGACTCAAGGTTACTCGCACGCAACGCCACTGGCCAAGAAACTCCTTTGTTGCGGTGTAATTTCAGAGACAAAAGCGATCATTTTCATTCAATCTCTCCTTTGCAAAATTTGATGACGTAAACGTGGGGATCGTAGTACACCCATATGACGATATTTGAATGCTGTTCATAGATTGGACCCGAGCATTGCGTGGGCACTCGATTTGGGCTCGTGATAATTACTAGCTCGAGAAGCATTCGGGTAGTGGCCCGTGTCCAATCGCTGCAGCGACGACAATAGCCGAGCCATAACAATGTCTGAAACTCAGCGCGTGTCCTGTGCTTTGCCAACCCCAGCGCGTGGCTATGATCAACATTGGCGGCATATAATCGGCTCCAGATCACGTGGCCGCTTGTACTGGCTGCGAGTTGAGGGGGTGAACGCTGCTTGTTTTTCATTAATTTTTTACTGGGACTTCTATTGCGTGGGGTGAAAAACGAACGCGTGTTTCATATGTCATTAACGTCAGGGATCCGTTCTAAGCGGTATTTCCGCAAAGTACGAAAATTGTTGCATCGCCCCTTTAAGATCTAGCCTCTGCATGGAAGAAAAAAAAACGGGATATATCCCAAAAAATGTAATCAGTGCACTCGAACAATTAAACGACGCGATTCATTCGACTAAACTTAAAATAATTGAGTACTTTGACTATAGTTGCTGGGGCAAATGTGTTGCACGATCTTATTGATAGGAAGAAGAAAAAAAGTATTTAAATACTAGGGGACAACTTTTTTCTTGCACCAAAGCCAAAGCTACGAGTACCCGTGCTCTCGCGCATCTTGAGCGCCGATCAAAGCTCTGCACGCGCTGTCTTCCCTTCTGAATATGCCAGAAAAAAAAGTTGTATCACCTACTCGTTCTCTGCGAGTGAATGAAACGTTGTGAGGGTTGCGGGTGAAATTCAAGACTCAGTTTTGGTCCCGCCATTTGTTGTAATGTTTATATTATTTTCGTCTCGAGTTTTCCAATTTTTTAGATGACGAAGCACTTCATTTCTCATTGCAGTAAAGGCCCTGTCTCACTGACGCAACACGATGGCAACAGCAGCACACAGCACGGTGTCCAACAGTCGGGCAACTTGTTGCTCTCTCCTCCATGTTGTCCGACAACCCTGTCACATCGCAGCAACAGCAGCGCAACATGGACGACAACGAAAATGTTGACTCGGTATGACAGCTTTTGGCAACAAAAAACAGCAGCAACTTGTGTTGGACAACGGTGCGCTGCCCTGATCACTGGCTGAATGAAATTCAGGCCGGCAACCCAACAACGCCGATAGCTTCAATGGCAGTGCTACTTCCCTATCAACGTCTTCTTTAAGAGCCACATGCGGTATACACAAATAAAGGCTCGGAAAACGTTACTTAACAATAATTAAGGCTGGCGTGTAGCTAAAATAATTTGATTAATGTTATTACCGCGTAATTACGGAAAGCGATTGTCGAAAAGGTCACAGTTACAGTTGTCAACGTTCAGACTGGTGTTGAAGTTAGAACTGCCGAAAGACCAGCTCACATTACTGCTAGTGAAATAAAATGGCATGCCCACTCACTCGCCCACTGAGAAAGTATAATAAAAACATAATCCAGGAAAGCAAATATTAAAAAAATTCTAAACATTAAAACGACCACTCTGATCATGATTGTTGATGCTCGGAACTTGGAAACAGCCGCTATCAGACACCTGAATTTCTTCAAAAATCACCAGGACGTTTTGGGGAATGAAAGCGATCACATAGCAGGTGGTAGGCAAATAAACAGCGTTGAAAAATATTTATTCCACCGAAAGTTCTGAAGGCCGATCGTGTCGGTGTTTTTAAGTACTGTCAGTTGAGCAACACCGCGCTACAAAAGACGCTTTGGGGTACTGCCGGTGCTAACTCAATCTTATAGTAGAAAATAAGAATTGCATGAAAGAAAGAAATGGACATATACACTTCATACGGTGGCGTGAATCCCGAAAATATATGAGCGAGCTCACTTCCTTCAGCTTAGGGCTATTTTGCTTTGTCAGCTATTGAAGAACATATTGATAAAATAAAGGGTGGAAAATACTCCCCGTGTCAAGCTTTTCTAGTTACGGTCGCGGGTTGGTGTAGTCCCGTGGTAATTTCCGGCCCTTCGAGACGCACTATACTCCGTTTCACGTTATGTTGTACCGCAGAGAAGGCTAGAAGCGCGAGCTTACAGCGTTGAGAGCTGCTCTCTTAACGCACTGAAGGCTTGTGCCGACGTGAGCGATCTGAAAGCGTCGCTGTGGTCGGCCCACCACAACTGGCCGAATGCCGACTATGACGTCGGCAAAGGATATCAAATCGACGCAAATAAGAGGGAATGTTAGAACTTCAATTTTGACGGTGTGGGCGGTGTTACTTTGAGAGCGCTATGATTTCAGGCTTTCACCGCTAGCTACTCCCCAAACACCATTGAACCTGTTATTCACAAGGTAATGACGTCACGAAAGGTAACCAAACGAGGGCGCCACCGAAACATCTCGCCGCTAATCGCACTCGTTTCAGCTTGGGTCCAGACGCAGGCGATGCTACAAGCGCGAGCTCCGGGCTTTCAGCGTCCCTGCCAAGCACGCGCGCTCGTGCAATGCAAGCACTGTTCAGGGCCACACGCTCGCGCTCGTAGCATCGGCTGCGTCTGGACCCAAGCTCAAACGAAGTATAGAGCAAGGAGCTCGCGCTTGTAGCCTTTCCTGCGGTACATGATAAGGTGAAACAGAGTATAGCACTTTGTTGAGTCCCATTTCCAGTGACGCCGCGCCGCACACGAACGAAGGTAAATAATCAAGATGGCGGAGTGTTCCCCGTGTTGGCCCCGACGTCAGCGCGGTGTGACAGGGTGGTCGGACAAAAAATCGGCCAACACGGTTGTCGGGCGGCAGCAACATGTTGCCCGACTATCGTTGTTGCCGCGATGGGACAGGGTCGCCGGATACACGTTTTTTCTCGTGTTTCGGATAGAGTTGTCCAACTGTTGCCTCAGTGGGACAGGTCCTTAAAAGGGCCCTGCAATCATATTTAAGCGTCTACCTTTTTTGCGGTTTCCACGTCTCTTGGGGTTCGGGCAAGCCAGCGGGCACGGAGATAGTAACTAAATATCAGTGCGTCATATTTTAACCGGACGGCGCGGAAACCTCCTCCACCTACGGGGGCGACCCGCGGTGCCGAAAGCGCGCGAAATATGACGTCTTTGGTCCTGGAGCTTACTACAGGTCAGAGCCGCTAAAAGCTTCTTTTTAGTCGAAATACAAAATATAAGTGGCGCGAACCGTTTTAACTATTTATAAAAGTAGTTTTTCTTCAGTATTTTAGATCAGAAAAGAATCAAATGCAGTTTATAAAGTCCGGAAACCAGAAATGGCACGTCAACATACCCGCTACCAAGCGGTAAAAAAGGCTGCGCATACTAGAAAGGAATAGTGGGATAAGGCTCCGACGAACGGCGAGCGTAGAAAAGTCCCGGATGTACGCGGCGGCGTTGCGGTAGTTTACGGACTGGATGATCCGACCGGTTCCGAGCGTTCCGAAGGCCTTCGGCGCAGGTTTTGCTTGCTGTTTGGCCGTTTCGCTGTAGTGGCAGCGTGAAGTGGCTTCCGTTCTGAACTGATCTTTACCCCATGTTTGCTGCCGTTTGTGGCCAATCAAGCGTCATGCCGAATTAGTGTTTAAACGCACAGCAAATGCAATGCGAACCGCCCTGGCTGCCCGCTTCATACAGCCTATCCAGAACATACTTTAGTGGCGCCCTCTCGAGCCGTCGACACGGAGTGCGGCAGCCGTGAGCGCTCGCTGAGCTCACTACCCCTCCTCTAGTTCACGGCCACTCAAGCAAGCTAAGGACGTCATGAAGGAGGTTATTTTTTGCTTCTTTTTGTAATTCTAATTTGCCTATAACTTTTAAAATAAAGCGAAATTCGAGAAAGGAAAAGTATCATCGAGTTACTACGTTCAGTGCGCTCAGGTTCGGTGCAAATTAAAAACCAGTAAAAAAGTCCTTGCAGGGCCCCTTTAACTGACTCTTTGTGCACTGTATTCAAAAAAGTGAGCTGAAGCGCCAGCCTTTTTTTATTTGTTATATTTGTGTGACACTGCTATTCCTGTATGGGTCCCATAGGCAACCTACGTATATAATATCGGACGCTCCTAACATTTATATGCAGTTAATCGAACGCCTCTATTTGCATGTTTTCAGAGAAATGCTAACTTCTGATACGCCTTTGCGCATATGCAATCCACTGACCGGTTCAGCGGAGGGCGTCACTAAAAATAACTCCTAAATACTTAAATGCGTCTATTTCTAGCGCGAGAGCGTCAAGGGATTCGTGTCGCAGAAAAGCCGTCGTCGGCGTCGGTGGCGTTGCGACGGGAAAATCCTGATTGGTTGATAAGATCTAGACGTCACAGCCACATGACCTCGCCCATGAAACGTGACGTCACGCTTGGAATGAAAGTGATTACAAAAAATGACATATAATTCAAATTGAGGGTCGCCGCATGTCTCAACTGATTTCACTTTATAAAGTAAATGCCATAAAGAAAACTTTGGAGAAGTTTTAGGCGGATTCGAACCCACGACCCATCCGAGCCGGACACGCTACCCACCAGGCCATGTCCGCCGCACTTCGTGCTCACACTGACAAGAAGAGCTATGAGAAGCGAATGAGAAGGCGATGCGAACGGGGCCCGATAACGGTATCGCGTTTTAAAGTGGCGGTGCAACGATATTCAGTTCGAATGCTTTCTTTTTGTCTTTTTCACTTACACGAGCTTGCTGGCACTACAGTCGGGGAGAGGTTAAGAGTTCAGGGGAAGCTCCTCCCATCTCTCTCCACTTTGGCAGAGTGAGCATTGGAGAGGAGACGATCCCCTTTCCTGCGTTCACTCTGCTAAAGGGGAAAGAGATGGGAGGAGAATTCTCTGAATTCTTAACCTGTCACTGACCTACTAGAGGTAACCCAAGTATGCTCGAACCCAACGCCATTGACCAAGAACACTTTTCTTGGTTGCGGCGTAATTTCAAGGACAAAAGCGAGCGTTTTCTTAATCTCTCCTTCGTAAATCTTGAATATATAGCTGGGGGTTCGCAGTGTCGAATAACCCCCCCCCTCCCAACTAAAAAAAGAAAAAAGTGTTTTTTATTACTGTCAACTTGTGTGCATTTTGCCATACAGCTAACTGCGATGTTTTTCACTTAGGGCCCTACATGTATTTATTTGCTCACTTCCGAAGCGCTACACGCACGTGGTACTCGCAGTTTATTTTCATTTACCCCACATGGATTGGGATCATATGCAGCCTCTGCCGCGGGAGTGTCAGCAATCGCACTTGTTGATTGACATCGCTTTTTTCACGTAACCTGACTCGAAGTCGTTCGTAGCTTTCACGCGCGTTACTGCAGGGAAGCCTTCTCGTTCTTATCTTTGTTTCACCTAAGGTCTCGTGACAAGGTACAGCGCTAATCACACTTGTCTATAACGCGCGAGCGTACGGCTTTCTCCGGGGAGCGCTAGACTGGTGGCATTCGCGGAAACTAAGCTAGTCACGTGGCGCAACATGGAAGGGTCCCGCTCGAGGGTGTCCCTGCCCACTCTATCAGCTTGATAAGCGATAAAAGTAAAGTGCTTTATGATATATGTTTTTGTTTTTTGATGACGACATCGTTGATACGCCTTCACGCTTTAGTATGTTTATTGTTCGAGCAATGATGTTTGTAAAAATGCGTGCGAGCAGACTTCCGCGTTCGCCGCCAGCTGATAGAGTGGGCAGGACACCCCTCGAGCGGGCCGTTCTATGTTGCGCCACGTGACTAGCTTAGTTTCCGCGAATGCCACCAGTCTGGCGCTACCCGGAGAAAACCGCACGCTCGCGTTATAGACAAGTGAGCACTGTACCAGTGTTTCCGACCAGTCTTTTGTTGTCTACACTCTCTCGCTTGCTTTTCAGCAAGTAAATACCGTTGACTTCAGGAAGTTCCATGACTTCAATCGATGCTGATGATGTTGATATCCTCGATACTTTGGAAGAGAGCTTTCCAGAATTTTCCGTTATGTTTAAAGCCCCTGGCAGTACCACGCATGACTTGTGGTCGTGGTTTGAAGTATTGGTTGATGCATGCATCCAGAGCTCCGTTCAGATGCGAGTGAAAGAAAGTAAAAATATATAATGGGATCATCCGTGGGCCGTGATATCGTTCACCTGAAACGCAAACTACTTCGAGCTCACAGATCTTGTAATGCGAATAACACTTCTTTTATACCAATTCTGCCTAGGCACTTCAAGACTTCAGTGACAAACGCAAAATACAATATTTAATGTTACTTTGCACGGCTATTTACGTGGCAACCCCGAAAGTTTTCGAGGTTTCTGAAACGAAAGAAATCAACTTTTGTGGACATGAAACTGCGCAGCGGCATTACAAGTAAGAATCAGTTTATTTCTAGTGCTTTTAATGGCTAGCTTTTCGTCTGTATTCACGGCAGACAAGGGGACAATCCCGGATTTCGAGGCTTCTCCCATATCGATACCGGACATTACCATTTCTGAAAAAGGCGTTTTTTCGGCCCTCCTTATCTAGCAGTTAGGAAGAACTGCAGCCCCAACAATAATCCGAATTTTTTTTTTTAGGTACCTTGAATGGTTTGCAAAACTTTTGCGCTTGATTTACTGTCATAGTTTGAGCACACCTGACGTGTCAAACAAATGGAAACTTGCAAGAGTGTTACCATTATTTTAATCAGGCGACAACTGCCGCGTCGATAACTACAGACCCGTTTAACTTTTGTGTCGGCTAGTAAAGTGTTAGACCACTTCGTTTCCAGACATATAATTGTGTTCTTCGATAACAGTAATTCTTTTTCAGAACCAACAGCATCGGATTAGACGTGGTATGTCTACTGCGATACCACTAGTACACACTGTATGTGAATTTGCGGCTGTCATGACGGACGTGAAGATTTTGCGAAAGCTTTTTATCATCATGAAAGACTGTTACAGAGGCTGAGTTGTGTTATCAGTAATGTGAATATAGTACGTTGGCGAGACTCCTATGCTACTAATCGACTGTCGATGGCGTTTTTTCTCCCAAGTCATCTGTATTTTCGGGTGTATCTCAAGGATTCGTTCTGGGACCGCTCTTGTTTCTAATCTTCAACAATGATTTGAAGATAGAAAATCTATCCGTGCAAAGTCGCTTTTTCGCTGACGATTGCGTTTTATTCTGTGGTGTAAACACACTGTCATATCAGTTAGAAATGAATCACTGTCTTGTAGTGTTTAAAATGGAATATGGTGTTGAATTGCAAGAACTGTGTTCAAATGTCTGTGACGCGAAGATGTTGACCATTGTCTTTGGCATACATCATTAATGCCGAACCACTTGTGTCTGTCAATCAATTTCGATATATTGGTGCTTTAATTACTTCTGACTTAACTTGAAACGTTCATGTAAACTTTATCGCCCAGAAAGCCTTGCAGGAGCTGTGGTTTCTAAAGCACAACCTTTGTCAGTGTACGACAGAGACAAAATTGGTGGCTTATAGATCTATAATTAGACCTACGCTTAAATATGCAGATGTTATGTGGGATATTTACACCAAGTTATCTTCTAATGTGCTCGTGGCTGTGCAAAAAAAGCATTACAGTTTGCGAACGATCGCTACAGTTTTGTGACTTCAATATTCCAATGAAATGCCTTGTCAGGAGTGCGTTTTTTTATAATATTCTTTGTGGTACTTTGCGACCGTGCCCGAAGGATTATTCCGAAATTGACGAAGTATTAGGTCTACAAGAAATAAACACAAACCAACCATCATCGAACCATTGCGTAGAACCACATGGTTTGAAACGTCCTTCTTCCTAGCACAATAGGCAAATGGAACGATCTCCTAAAAGTGTTCTCAGTTCAGAATCACTGAACATTTTTAACGACGTGCCACTCATGCATGTCTTTGTCAGATAGTTTGTTTGTTTGCATTGGTATGCTTGTTTTTGGTCGTTTTTGTTGTGTGCACTCTGCCTTTTGGCGTTTTATGAAATGCTGGCAGTGTAGACCCTTCAATGAAGAAATAAATAATTTCTCGAGCCAGAGCTCGTCGTTCTGACTAGAGCTACTAAATGAGCCGCGCTTAGAGTATCGGCACTCCGTTCCCCGACATTGTCAGTGGGCGCCGCCATTTTGGGTATTGACAGAGCAGACTCAACTGCCGATTGTCATGATTCAAAAGTGCGACTTCCTCAGCATTAGATCCGGTGTTAGGAAGCTGATGCAATATTGCTTTGCTCTGTCGCGGACTGTTTAAATATTTGTGGAGGACGGAAAAGCGTTTCCTGTGATTTCAGATAAAGCTTCCGATAACTGGCAACCATGATTTTAAGCCACGAAAATGGCCAAGCGTGTCGTTGCTCTGAAGCGTAGCTTATTTAGTGGCACTAGTTCTGACGTCCCCGCGCTCTCTCGTCTGCTGTTCTCCCATCGGTGTCTCGGCGCGTAGATGGAGGAAGCATGCCACTGTCTGCGAAACGATTAACCTTCACAAACCGAGAAAAAATGTGTTGTTGTGTCGCCTACATCGACTAAACAAGAGTGGCACCAATACACCCATGGTGATTATAGGAGGAGGCGTGACGATCGCATCGGGCGAAAGTCGCCCCGCGACTCGAGTCTTCAATTTGTATGTGGGAAGCAGCACCGCCTTGCACTCCAAAGCTAAAAAAAAGTTTATAAAAAAAAACAAAAAAAGAAGGCAGATGAGCAGTTATTGTTACAAGATGTGAGAGGTATTGTTCAGTCGTAAATTGGGACACGCCCCCTTTTCTCCTCCGCCTGCTCGGCTTTAGACAAAACCAGGGTGGAGAATAAAAATCAAGATTTGAATTGTGATTTTACTATTGATTTAATTCATGATTTAAATATTTAACGTTTATTATATATATATATATTGTGTGTGTGTGTGTGTGTGTGTGCATGTGTGTATGTATGTGTGTGTGCGCGTATGTGTGTATATATATGTATGTGTGTGTGTATATATATATATATATATATGTGTATATATATGAGTATGAGTGTGTGTATATATATATATATATATATATATGTGTATATATATTATATATATATATTTCCTCCTTTGCCAATTAGTTGTTTCTCAAAAAAAGAAGAAAGATGAGCGGAAGTTACTTCCACACTGTTTATATTTGCCTGTAGTATGAGATTAAAACGTTTTCATTAACTAAAAAAAATCTGTTTTTTCTTAGTACGGCGTGGTTTACATCAAGGTTATATAGTGAGGAAACTGTTTTGTACGCTGTAATTATCTTGACGGTCAATTGGTCTCCCACATGTACTGCTCTTATGTCATTGGGTTACTGAACAATCAATCTGCCATGTCTAAAAATGTTGAGAGCAAAAACACTCTTTCTTAGACACTGTGATTTTAAGAATGTAATTATTATATAAATCAAATCTAATTTATTTTATTTACAAAAATCACGATTTTTATCCACCCTGTTCAAATCCCATATTCTAAGGAATTTACTGGTTTTGACTGTTGCGTCGCTCTTTGCCAGCTTACAGGCGGTACTAAGGTCATTGTGGGGCCTTTAGCAAACGGTTACCGTGCTCCGCGTACCGCACCACCCGGGCCTTCAAAACATGCTTTTAAGCACGCGCCCGGGTGATAACCGTGACAGTGGCATCTGTCACGGTATCACAGTGGGTCTTCAAAACATGCATTGCACACTGGCTCAAAAGCATTGCTTCAAGGCTCGCTTTAGTGCGTTACGCGGAGCACGGTAACGGTTTGCTAAAAGTCCCCATAAAGCACAAAGTCCCTTGTGGGGACTTTTAGCTAAAAGCCCCACATAAGGCACGAAGCGAGGAACCGCACTTGGTCGCTGGAAGAAGCGAGCAATCGCCACACCTCCGCAGCACTGATCGAGAAAAGGGTGGCTGGCCGGTGACATTTCTAGCGTTCGTGCGTATGTCGCGTGCTCTTCTCGCTTTCCGAAGCGATGGACACGCGCGTGCTCGGCTCTGGAAATCTCGCCTGCAGGCTGTGGATTTGTAAACTCTGGAAGAGTGCGTAGCGGAATCGCTGGTTCCGCCCAGTGTCACTGAATACCTGTTCAGTGACTCTACTTTCGCCAAAGCACGTTTCGCTGCCGAGATCCTGCCCTAAAAGCCAAACAGTAAGTGGAGTGCATATGGCTCAGACTTGTGCCTACCTTGAAGGGATACCTCAACGATATTTGAAATATACCCGTCGTGTTCAACAATAGCTTGAATAAGATCCACAATATCCGTAAATGACAATCGCACATTTATATTTTGAGCCTGGTGGCTGTATTTTTTCGTTATAAAGTGCCCACTTTGGCAAGGGCTCGTAGAGCAGTCAGCGGAGAGCACGTGACATCGGCTGCGATAGTGACGTAGTTTGTCTCGGTACGAGCAAAGCTGCGGCGAGGCTGACGTCGAGAGGATGTCCCTAGTCGTTTCAGCCACCGAAGCAGCTGCTTTTGTACGAATTTGGAGTGACGGGTTAATCTTCTATAATCTTGTAGGGGTACAATAGCGACTTCTGGGACACACAAAAGAGATTCTCGGGGAGTGAGGAGTTCCTCTTTCCCTCTTCTCTCGTGGTAGCCGGAGGCGAGACAGTTACCGTCACTACCTGTCAAGGTTCCTGGACGGGCATTACAAACGAGGCGTTAGCGACATCCACCAGGTGCTCTTTGCTAATCGTTTAATTCGTTTTAAAATTCCTTTTCGTGTCTTTTTCAACAAGAGATTGGTGTGTCTGATGTGATACTGCTCATTTGAACACGTATAGACGAAACAAGAAGCGCCGAAATTTCATTGTAGTATCCCTTTAAATACTCTACTCAGAATACTGTACTTCAAATACTTTTTGTAGTATTTTGGTATCTTGCAAATACATATCGTCTAGAGTATTTGCTACTCTATCTTAATTACATTTTTCACTATCTTGTACTGCAGTATCTCAAATGCATTTTTAATTGTCTAAAATATTTGTCGCCGAAACAATCTACGGAACTAAGGATCGTCAGATTTCAGGGCAAAGCTGAACCAACTGCAGACTTGGAGGCAAGCGACCAAACACAGGACAGGAAAAAAGGCACGAACAAAACGTAGTCTCCGAATGGCAGCAAAATACCAAATGGATAGCTCCAACTACGCCCGTATTTATGTCCCCTCTTCTCAGCTTTTTTTTTTAGGTTGTTTTTGCATGGCAAGTTACGCTTACGTTAGCTAGCAGCAAAATGCTGGTGACGGCCTCCGGATTTTACACTTTTTGTCTGAACCTAGAGTTGCTCCGTCAGCGGGAGATTGCGGCGCCAATGCTCACTGTACGGTCACAATAAACCATTTTCGGAAATTGCCGGTCCAGGGGCTCTGGTACGAAAATGCGAGAGCACATTTTGAAGTGACCGCGAGCACCCCTCGGTCAAGGACGCTAGATCTTGCTGACTTTATTGAGCTGCAGTGACGTAGACTGTGCTTCCCCGAAATCCCCTTGTGTGCCTTTTATGGCTAAACATTGGCTCCCAAGCTCGCTCTAAGGCGTTTCTTCTATATCCTTCCGAACGCGCACCATTGTTTCATTCTCAGAATCCACCTAGCCAGTTTTCCGCCAGGTGGAGCCAGTGATTGAACGCGTTTTGTAGACACTCTCTTGCGTTGTTTATGTTTCCTTCTTGATCTTCCTAATATTTTTTTTGACAGTTAGAAGGTGCAGGTGTCCCTCCTCACCCTTTTGACTTTTTTTATTAGTATATTACCAGCTTGAAACCTACTTGCTAAGTATTTTCGAATGTAATTCAATTACTTTTTCAAGCATTTGTGCTCTACTCAAGACAGTTCGTTGTGAAAGTAACTTAGATACAACCCTAAATACATTTGCAAGTGGGTATTTAGTATTTTATTTTAAATACTTTTGTTGAGTATTCGGCACGACATTCTCTCACTCCCCTCACAAGAAACTTCGCGAAACACGTTCGGACGGACGTAGTAACATTCCTGCGCGTGCGCGATTGTTATTTCTGCTTCCGTGTTCCGGTCGTTTAACTTCGATAAGCTGAAACGAACGTGTACTTTCTCACCTTTGTTTGTATGTTCGTATTTTCTTTTTTCGCCTGTCAGTTTTTTGAACGTTTCTTATGCCTATTTTGGTCGGCCTTGTATCCGTTCGTGACTGAGTTTGAGTAACGAGAGGGCGGAACCAGCGAATTGTGTAACATTTCGCGGCTTTCGAGGAGGAAAACGCTTTTCAGCGGAAGCCCACTTAACACTTGCGCACCGATCGACTTCCTTCTTGAGTGTATGCTGCTGTCGGTCACGTGTGTGTGTGTGTGTGTGTGCGTGCGTGTGCGTGTGTGTGCGTGTGTGTGTGTGTGTGTGCGTGTGTGCGCGTGCGCGTGGGTGCGTGGGTGTGTGTGTGGGGGGGGGTGACTGTGTGCGAAACCATGTGTAAAACTATATTTGTGTAACGTTCTGTGTGCATGCGTGTGTGTGTTTGTGTGTTTTACACTATGTGTGACACTGTGTGTGCATGTGCGTGTGTGTGTGTGTGTGACACAGTGTGTACGTGTGTGTGTGTGTGTTGTTTACGAACCCACTTCACCCTCATGAAGGGTGTGTGACGGAAGTGAGTTGAAAGTGTATAGTAAAGTGATAGTCATAATTCCACCGTGCAGCAGATCATGTGTGCGAGCTCTCATTACTTACCAACAAAAGAACAAAGTAAAAGAAAAAAATACTTTAATATTTTGCAGGTTAAGAATTGCAGGACAAAATCTCTCTGCTCGCCATGATTGGTGTTCTTCCCTCTCCACTCAACCCCTCTCCAGGGTTCACTCCGCTAAAAACTGGAGTATAGAGTTTTGTGGGAGGACCGTGTCCTAGTTTTCTTAACCTACAAGCAACTACACAAAAAAGAAGTCGCATAGTACAGCCATTCTTTGTTAATACGGACGTCTGCACTCCTCAGAAAAATCATCCATACAAACGATTAAATGCAAAAATCACGAACAGCAGACAACGAGCTTGGTAATAATAACGGGCAGGGTTTATTGCTTAGTAAAATACTTGAAGGACACTTGAGCTTTATCGGATCTCGGCCGCATCGCCTTTTCGTTCGCCATGTAAGCGTGCCTTGCGTGGCCTACTCAGAAGCTCCGCCTTCAGCGCGAGCTTTCCGCCCTTGTTAACACAAGTGTGAACGCGCAAGCATGCGTAACCAAAGCGCTACGGAACCCAGCGAGCTCGCGCTGAAAACGAAGCTTTTAGTCTCAGCTTCAGTGTAAACAAAATATACAAGATGTTCTTTTTTTTTTACTTTACAGATTTGTTTAAAGAAAAGTCGTGAAAATTACACTTATACGGTTTTTGCAGGTGAGTTATACGGTCAGGGGTACATTGTATAGAAGGCTAATCGTAACGATCTGTCATCTCAGTAAAATGTGTTAATAAAGTTTTTTTTTTTTAGTTAGTGAACATAGGCATATGGTTTCAATTAGAAACTTGCTGAGCTTCATCGAAAACCACTAAATAAACTCTTTTTAGAGGGCTATAAAGCACGGGCAGCATTTTACGGCGTTCCTTAAAAACACTTCTTTTGGACGCGTTTCTAGGTTTCGGTTTCTTATCGGAGCGCATCTCCAGGTGCGCCCGCGGTCCTACTCCCCAGTGGCTGAGACGCGCATCACAGGTGCGCCATACTTCCTCTCCATCTTGCGAGGACCCCACCGAAAGCGGCTTCAGCAATCACCTGAGCACGAGAAACATCCTTCTCCTCCTAACCAGGGACGCCTACAGCCACAAACCGGGAATACATTGCTCGCTAGTCCCTGTCGACATCAGCGAAGCTTTGATTCCTTACACTCACGATGCAATCATCCCTAAACATCAGCAGAGTGGCGTCACACAGCAACCCCCAATTTCATCGAAAGCCTTCCGAAAGCGAAGGAAATATTCGACCTCCGCACTGGACAAGCCCGAGACATGACTTTACTGCAATCTAAGCCTCGCAGCAGACCTCCACCATCTCATGTGGGACTGCTCACACCTCACTCCCTGCCAGAGTACAAGGCACTCAACTCACTTCCACACAACCTGCGGCCATATACCTTGGAGGATTGGATCAAGCCCGCCACAGACCTCCTCAAGACGAAGATAATCCTAGACCCGGTACTTCTTTCTTGAAGGAGTCCGGCCTGGCCTCGTCTTTCTAGGAGAGCCGTCGCAAGACCAAGCCCGAGTGCTTGATGTTTCAATAAACGTTTTCCACCACCATCCTGCGAGGGAGGCGAGGTTAGGCGGCTTCGCGCCGCGACCCCAGTAGAAGCGAGGACCGCGGGCGCAAAAATGCGCTCCAATAAGAGGCCAAAACCTAGAAACGCGTCCAAACTAAGCGCTTTTTACAGAACGCCGTCAAATGCTGCCACGTCTTAAATCTTCCCAGAAAGAGTATGGTTTAGTGGCTTTCGATGATGTTCAGCAAGTTTATAATTAGAGCTATATGCCTATTATCGCTGATTAAAAATATAATTAACAAATTATACTTAATTAGCCGACTGATCGCTACCCCCCTATACTTGACTTCTGCCGTATAACGCACCTGCACTAACAGCGTAAGTGTGACTTTGACGGCTCTTCTTAAACGAATCTGTAAAGCCGGGAGTCACACTGCCCATACATCGTACAAAAGAGACAGTCTGTATACAGATTCGAACCCGAGTCACCGCGAGATCCGTGCTTCGAATGCCGCATGGCAATCAGTTTAAGAAGGAAACTTGGCACAGGGCATTCGAACCACGGACATTGCGGTGACTCGTGTTATCAGAGTACCTTGTATGATGTGTGAGCGAATGTAACCCCAGCGTTGCAACTTAAAACGAAAAAAACGGTAGGTTAGTAGCGTGGCTGGCTCGCCACCGAACGAAAGGTAGTGGGTTCGAATCCCGGCTAAAAGTCTTGACATTTTTCTTCAAGGCAAATTAATTACTTTATAAAGTGAAATCATTTGAGACATGCGGCGACCTTTAATTCGCATTACACGTCACGTTTTAATCACTTTCATTCCACGCATGACGTCACGTTTCACGGAGCGTTGTCGGTTGTTTCGAAATTCCCGCGCCAGGTCATATGCTGTGACGTCATGACCCTATCGACCAATCAGGATTCGCGTCACGCCACCGACGCCGGCTTTTCTGCCACGACACCGAGGCCAACTTTTCTGCAACACGAGCTCTTTAACGCTGTCGCGTTAAAAAAGTGATAACATTTGGTTTGCGTACACATTTTGGAGCCTAATATATTGTCCAGAAAGCGTAATACGTCTGCCACTTGTTGGACACATACCGTCTGTTACCGCCGGGAGTCTGGCAGACCTTACTGCATTTTCAAGAAACAAGGAAAGCAGTGGCCTTCGTAGCCTTGTAGGCATAACAGGTGCTCGTGGCAAGTCAATGTTCTTCGGTTGTGTCACCCATGACCACAGACAACACTGGAGAGAGTAGAGAGAGATGGGCAAGTGACCCAGTTGGCGCAAAAGCCTGGAAAACCTGAACCATTGTTCGGTGCACATTGCGCGAGCTTTGCCTCTTTCTTCAAGACGGCCAAGAGATAACTATAAAAAACAGTGGAGCTCTCGATGCATCCCGTGACCCAAGGGCGTTGTGTTTTGAAACTAGAACAGAGTTACTGCGCAAAAATGCTAATGCACTGGTCATACTAAAAAAAAAAAAAATTACACATAGGAAAAACAGGAAGATTCTTTTTTTTTCATTTGTGGTTTCTTTTGTAGCCCTTTGTTCACAACAATGGGAAAGCTTTGCCAGTAATAACGAAACAAAAAATACATCTATTTATCGAGTTAATACCCGACATAAAGTCTCTGACAGCCTAAAAAACCCAGGGTGTGGCTTAAATATTGTAATCGGGCTTCTTGCCTCGTGATTGGTCCTTGGGCGTTCTGTTCGGCTAATGCCGCAATCTGATTGGCTCCTGAACGATAATGAGATGCTCGGGCTCCTGGGTTTCTTACGCTGTCGGCGTCTATAGCTGTCCAATAGACCCTTTTCACAAGTTCATCAAGCAACATTGGCGGTCACCACTGCTTGGACACGAAGCTGTGAGTCGGAGCGCTGAGTAGGTGAGCAAGATGGCGGACAGGCGTTGGTGCGGACTTCTGAAAAGGGTCTATTCATGATAGTCGCAATACAGGCTGTACCTGAGAACGTGTCGTGTGTTGAAGTAGTAGTGTTAAGGCCCGTTCACACTCTTGCAACCGAGTACGACCGAGAGAGACAAGACCGGTTTTTAAGCCTCTTACGACGTCTTAGAACCCGCTCCGCAGCAGCGCATCCGGTCCTAAGACGTCGCAAGATGCTTAAAAACCGGTCTTGTCTCTCTCGGTCGTACACAGTTGCAAGAGTGTGAGCGGGCCTTTATGTTTTCTTGACTAGAAAATAGTATGCAGATGTTAGTTACTATTACTCTGTAATGTTATTTATCAATTGGCAAAGTTCGCGCCGGTGCGCGTCTCGGTCATCTGACAAGAAGCGCTCTTTTTTTCTTTTTATGCCTTAACATTAGAACGCTCGTTTTGACGAAAACCCGGCAGTGACTTTCGGGGAGAGAGCGAGAAAAGGGAAGGAAAGAGGGTGACGCGTGCGACGCTCCCATTGGTCCGGAGCGCTGGCGTCTGCACGCGCCAACCTCTAGCTATTTCTCCCCGACGCTGACAAACTGACAGACACCTCCGGGTTTGCGTCGAAACGATCACCCTTTCGTTTTCGTTAAAGTCACGCGCACGGTTGGCGCGGAGCCAGAGTGGAGGAGGTGCCGCGTGCGCCGCGGCGCGGTAGAATGCGGGCGTGCTCAGTTGCCGCTTTGCCGTCGCCGGTTGTTCTTCGCTCTGGGTTTCTGTAGTAGCGGTGCGTGGGCTGTGATGCGTGTGTGTGTACTTAAAACGATGGGCGCGGTTCCCTCCACGAGTGTCATGAATGCGGTTCCTTCCACGAGTGGTATGGATGTGGTTCTTTCCACGAGTGATATGGATGACCGTATCTAAGGGCTTTGACGTACTCTGACAAACAGTGCAGAAAAGGGATGAAACAGATTACAGGAAAATCCATTGGTGGATTTTTATGGAATCCGTTAGCATGACCCTTGGAAACGCCACGCACGTCCTCCTTTGGGAAACGCGAACACTGACCCCGTAACGAGGCCAAAAAGAGGTCAGCAAAAATAGGCGAAGCAAAAGAGAAAGTAAAAAGTGAAGGGGTCAGCGTTAACGTTTCCCAAAGGGAGATGGGTGTGGCGTTTCCAAGGGTCATGCTAACGCATTCCCTATGAATCTATCAATGGATCTTCCTGTAATTGTTTTAGCAACAATATATTTATACGAGTAAATATCAGGGTGGAAAGGGGCGGGGCATTCGTCACCTAAGTAATTAGAAAAAATGTTCGATATACATGAATTCGCATGTGGGCACGGAAGCAACCTTCTCCTCCCGATGAGGTTAATTAAGCGCTCCAATTTTTAGTATCGCAGCTCGGAGCACGTAGAGCGAATGCTCATGGTGCGGTACTTAGGGATTCTGGGTTTCATTCCCAGTCCTGCCCGTGTTTCGATCTGGGGCTCCAATCTGGAACCCTAATCTGGACGCTCGGCGAAAAAGTCGGCGAGAAATCTGGCGGCCGTGATTGGCCAACGCCCACACTTGACCTTGGCGCCGGCCAATCACAGCCGCCGGATTTCTCGCCGACTTTTTCGCCAAGTGTCCCGATTAGGGTCCCTGGACACATGACGAAAGAGTCGCCGAGGAATTCAGCGGCCTTGTAACTACTGGCCGGCGCCGCGTTTTTCCTTTGCGCCGGCCAATCACGGCGGTCGAATTCATCATATCGGCGTGCGGTCGTGTACCCCGTGCTGTGTGACATACGTTAAAGACGCCCAGGCTAGCAGTCCGGCCACATCTCTCATCTACAGCGGAGACAGCCGATGCCCACGAGGGCTCACTTCTTCCTGCCTAAACAAACACACAACACAGTTATTACTCCGTCGACGCACCCCTACCCGCGAATTACCGCGGAGGACACTTCGAAGATGGTACATTCGAGGTCAAAGCCGAGGTCTTTCGAAGACTTCCTGAAGGCTACCGAAGACTTCCCGAAGGTTAGCTCCCGAAAGCTTCCCGAAGACGACACGGACGCGCCATGGCTTCCCGTTGCGCCCCTCGGAACGCGCCGAAATGACGGTCACATGCAGCTTTTTCACGTCTGGCCACATACACGTATGTTTCTTTCTCAAGGCGAGCCGCGACGTCTATAGCCGTCGGCTTTGTTTACCTTCCGCGGCAGTTAGTGTAGGATGATGACGCGAAAAACACTCTCATTGTGTCTGCTGTTTGGACCGTCCTCGCAGAGCGAAAAGTGCCGAGATTAGACGCTCCAAGCGTCTACGGACACCTGAGGTCGGACGTACCTTGGGCCTTCGACGAGCCCCTTCTTCCGTGTCACGTGATCAGGATAGCCGCACTTTGTGTGCTATGCGCGCTGGAGGGCAGCGCGGACAAGCGATCGCCTATTCCTTTTGTTTTGTACACTCTAAAAACAAAATTCGGAGCTTTATTTTATTTTATTTTTTACACAGTTTTTCGGAGGGAATTACTCGCTGCCATTTTCACAAAGAACACGGCAAACGAAAAAAAAACACAGAATAAGTTTAGGGCTAAAAACAAATTATGTGGCACTGACCATTGTACGTTTCGCCAAGCTTACGACTGCGTTGACATCGTTTCCATACGGTCTAAACATATTTTCAGCCTCGCATTCGCCGAGCTTTCTTCGAGATAGCAGGGGTTGGCTTACCCAACTGCTCGGGCGGGGAAGTATCTAGCGCTTCATGGCTTTCTTAGAGCGTAACGGGGAATCGGTTGCCGAATGGGCTAACGCATTTCAACTCGGAGCGAGGAGTGAAAGCTTGCGCTGGGAACCTCCTGGGTTCGATTCCTCACCGCCCCCACCCGTTTCGATCTGGATAAGTTTCGTACCGACACGCGTTCGTGAAATCACTACTGCGTGATGCACGTTAAAAACCCCAGGCTAGCGGTTGTACTGCCCTGGCTAAATATCTCTTCTACAGCTAAGAGACCGGTCACCCGTTGAGGCGTACCAACATCAAGGCTGTATAAACATACAAAGCAAGACAATTTTTTAGAGCGTAACGAATAAATGGTCCTTATCTGAACTTCCGGAGTCGCCGAGAGTTTTCTCATGTAGGACGACCTAGGCTCTAGGCGAAGTCCTTCAAAGCTTTTGTACAAGCGCAAAAACAAAAAGTGCGGGTACGTGTTTTGTGTTCGTTAATTGTGTCGCGCAGTGTGGTTGCCCGACAGTGAGGTCGCGAGCGTTGGATCTGGGTTCGAACCGTGATTGCAGTGCCACGGAAGCCCCCCCCCCCCCCCTGTACGTTTCGAACGGCAACGGGAGTCAAAGTTTGAAGCCTCAAGTTGTAGCTTTCTTGTTATTTTGAGCACAACGTTTACCGCAACTGCTTTAGGACTTGTCCTTGAAACACATGCACTCTATTCTTTCCGTTAGCGCAGACAATTCTTTTTTTTTTCTAGCTTTACCTACCGCAAGGAGCGAAACGCCTCTCCTGCATGGTGCCCCTCTGCTTCGTCACTAATATGAACGAATATATATATATATATATATATATATATATATATATATATATATATATATATATATATATATATATATATATATATATATATATATATATATATATATATATATATATATATATATATAGTATATATATATATATATATATATATATATATATATATATATATTCGTCCAACACACTTCGTTACGACCGTTGATTACATGCTTACAACCGGCTCTGAGCAGCTTGGCAACACTGATAATCAGCTGTGCGTTGACGGCATGACGTAGATCTCGTCTCGCGCTCCTAAGTCAACGCACCGACACGGCCGGTTTACTCGCACGTGGAGTTCTAAAACAGAACATAAATTGCACATTTTCTTTTTTACAACTGCACTTTGTACATATGCACCAAAGGTAGTAAGGTTTAGTATGCACTTATAAATTGGCCGGCCGAAAAGTGAATCGGACCGCTATAAATAATATGACGCGGTCAGCGCCGTCGCAGGGTGTATTCGTTTCTTGCTCACGGACCAAAAGAAAAAGAAATAATGGGAGGCAGACGGACAGATGGTATCTACAAACGGCCTAAGTTGTTAAGGGTAAGGTGTCTTTATGTGTACGCTAGTTAGAGCTGCTGCGAGCTGCGATTGAGCGGCGACTGTTTGATACCATCCGCGTTTCGCGTACTTCAAGACCTCTTCGTAGCTGTTCCGGACTTATGTATACTACGCTCAACGTATAGACCATTACAAATATGTCGTCCCGGTTGATACCCCATGCGTGCAAGCCGTACATTAGCGCGTGAAGGCAACTTTGCCAGGCTTGCGATTGCACGGGCTTGCCACCATGAGGAGTGCCTAGATGCCCTGCTTCCAAACAGCGCGGTCGGCTTGAGTGTCATGCACTGATCATCCTCGTTCCCAGCTCCGGCGAAAAAAATCATTATAGACCACGACAAAAAAAAATGGCGATAACAGCCGACGTATTTAGACGATAGCGCAGCGCACAACGCAATTTGTTTTGCTTGTCACTCGCGATCTCTGGTTATAACACTTGTGGTTGCGTGATGGAAGCTTACGTGAACGGGGTATCGCAGCGTACCACTTACCGTGCTCAGCATGCTATTAAAAATGAAGATTATGGTCGTTTCCATTTTCCCGTATGATTGCCATCATGTAATCGGACAAGTGTGGTTGCGTGTTGTCTAGTTTGCTTTCATTTTTCTGTTTTTAGTTGAGAGTTCAGGCTTGTCCGGTGCTGTGTTTTTTCTTGCTCGTAACTACCAACTAGCCCAGTCCTCGACTCGCGGTAAGCACCTCTTGCCGTCAGCAGAATCGCAGAATGCCACGGGAAACGAAGCGTCCGCGGCGTCCGTACGACAGCGTGGGACGAAACCTACGTCATTGCCCAGTGTTGCCTCACTAGCTCAGCCACGCCAGCGTTGCTCACCCGCTGTTGGGACTCGGGCCGCTAACCCAGCTGGTAGAACATTTTTTTTTAATTGGGTTTTAATCGGGAATGCGGCGTCGGTTCGACGGGATATTTTGGGTAAGACCGTATTTTGACCCCCTAAAGGGATATCAGCCATTTTTATAGGGTCGACTTTTTGAGTGGAGTTGCCTTTTAAATTGACAACAAGTTTCTATTTCTTTTTTTTTTCTTTTTGGTGCGTGGATTGTTTAAACACAGATTTTGAGGGAGCGGGGGTGACCGATTCAATTTCATTTCTTTAAAATAAGAAATCAAATGACTCATATGGCTACTTCAAAGGGAAAAGCGAGGGAACGGATGCAAAAGGGTGCATATTATACTTGAAATGAATAAAATTAGTCTGCTTTCTGTACGTGCGCCTAAGTTAGACTCAAACAAGCTGACTCTAACTGCATCTCCAACTTGAATGCTTTTGAGCATAGCAGTACCGCAGAACTCGTACCGTATTAAGAAAATACTCGCAGAAGGCCTACTCAAAGGTGGCAACCGGAAGTCGCTTGGTTCAAAGTAAACTTAGTTTCTTTGTGAACATCCAGAACGAGGGTCTCACCCACAGCGGGCCTCGCATTCGCAGTCGACAACGCCGAAACAACCCACTTTGCCTAGATTACTCGCCGGAGAACGCTGCACGCTCAATTAAGACACCTTCATTTTCGAACGCTCTCACGTCCCCCGCATGCGGCTAAATATGCGTAGCTCTCATTTGCCCCTGCCGTCGTTTCCTATTCCAGGATTCCTTAGACCGGAAACGCGCGTCGACCATCCAATCGGGGCACTGTTCCGCGAACGCTGCAACCAATCGCGGAGCCTGGAGGGACCGGTTCCGCGCTGCAACTCCGTTCGCCTCCCGAGCCGACAGTTACGGTCGAAGCTTACTCTATCGCCGGACCAATCAAACGCCCGCTTTTTCACCACCTGACCCTGCTCTCCGCGCGTCGGTATACGGGCGGAAGCGCAATCACGTGGCGAAAGGCAGACGCTCTGACTGGTCCAGCGAGCGCGAACCATCCACCGTATACACCGCCACGCTTACCGGTAAACGGAATCTACAGCTGCGCTGTCCTAGATGGACGCAATGTCGACGGTGCAGTGCGGTGCACGTCGATCGATTAAAGCTATCTGGCTGTCTTCCTGACCCGCTCTTTATATAATGGCGGGCGTATGACCTACGCATTATGGGCGAAAGCGTACTGACTGTTTCCGCATCCTTTTTTTGGCGCGGAATAATAATTCGAATCGCCTGGAGCTTTTAGATATATATATTCGTTCTACACTACTCTCCCGCGCGATTTGCGGATGAGGAGGGTGGCTGACGTCGAAAGATATACTTCCGAGTTGTGTTCGTACACCGTAAGGAAGGGGATCAGACGGCTCGTGGACGAGTCTCAGCTCATCTCTTCACATCTCGTCTCCATCTCTTTGAGGGGTCACTGTCATTCTGTAACCTGTCCCCAACTATGTTGGTAGGGACGTCGAACGGTCACGCCCCTAGCGGTTCTCTTGAGCTGTGTGTGGCCAACAAACATAAATGATACCGGTTGGATTCTGACGCAGAGGACGACTGACGTACCCTAAAGCTCATAATCATTGCAGAGGACGCGGAGTTTCTTCGCAGATATGATGACAAAATTATGTGCGGGCTCGCCTCAAGGATATTAGAAAGCAGGTTTGCTTCCTACATACGTGTGCTTCGAACATGCATGCATGCAGTTTTTTTGTATGACCAATGTAAAAGGACCGTCGTATAGGAGGTGGAAGCACGCCTCATAGTTTGTCTTCAGACTGTCTTTTCTACGGTCTATGGGCGGTGGAACCCACGGTCTAACGGCTACGAGCACGTGGAGTTGACTACCTTGCGTATACTTCCATCCCTCAACTCAAGACTGGAACGATGTTTTGCAGCACCAACAATTAGGCCGTCCAACCTTTTTTTTTTTTTTCGAAGGTTATTTTTGCGTTTAAGGATGTCTGAAACTTTTCCCGTAAAGAAAACTGCAAGGAAGCGTATATACTGGCCGTCAAACAGTCTTGTACAGGTTACTCGAATAAGTAATCGATTACTATTACAATTACTCCTAGTTTAAAAATAAATTGCATTATGTTAGCTGATTACTGGAGAACAAATGTAATTGGCGGCTACTTGATAAAGTTAGCGTTACTTTTCAACTTCCGATTTTCAAATCGACAAATTTTTCTGCCGTTTTGAAAACGGGCATTTCGTACTGTTGGGGATTAAATTGAAATCAGCAACTTATACGCTACTTACCTTCTTAAGTCAACAAATTTTGTTAAACCATCCGCCTGTCTCAGACTTGGTTTGAAGATTCTTCGGTAGGAAACTTTTACGAACTAAGGTCACCATTATAAAAAGAGGGAAGAAAAGTAATGGCCACGAGTAATTTTAGCCCTTTCAAAAGTAATCAAATTACTGGTTTGATAACTTCCTGATAAATGTAATCAAATAATTACATAATTACTCCAAAAATAATCTATTACAAGCAATTTGACTACTTTTGATGAGTACGGCGCTCAAGTCTGCCTTCAAATAACACATACATGGTGCCATCACATTATCCATTCAATCTAGGCGCTTTTCTTTTCTTTTCTTTTTTTTTTTTGCTTTAAGTAGATCCGTGGTTAAGTTTGGTTAACTTGCGATTTTGCATCGTTAGTTGTTCACTCCTTCACTTCTCAGACTCAATAATGCTTCTCGTCTCGGTCCAGATAGGGAGCCTTCATGTGCGCTTTGCTAGGGTGATGCCACCCTTTGTAATACCGCTCGCCGACAAACCCGCAGCCATTTTGGTTCTCGGCGATAATCCGTGGGGCTTATAACCCTCCCGGAAACAAGCACCTTATCTCACAAGTTCGCAGCAGCGTTGTGGAACCCACGGAGGGAGGATTAGCATTTTCCCCTCGGATGGGAGGACCGATGGACACAAAAACCACTTACCGGCTAACGGGGAAACAATGAGAGGAACAAAATGGCGGTGGAAGTGGGTGTGGGAATAGGAAACAGGCAGTTGGCATCACTCTATGCGAAGCGCACATGAAGGCACTCTAGGTCCAGATGCATCCTGCCTTGGCGTCACTCTTTCTCGAACCGGAAGCGAACCATGTACGCTGATGCAGCACATGATGAAGTGACGGATGCCCGGAAGGTTCCCGAAAGCCCCGTGTGCAGTTCTTACGGTACGCCGCGTGCCACTTAAACCGCGTCAGGGCTCATGCTGCAGTGTACCATATCGAGGGCTTTCAGGGATCCCTTACGCAGCACCACTCTCCCGTCACGGATTCTTGGACGCTAGCACTCCGCTTGCGTAGGTCTCGGAAAGGGTTATAGCTGGGGTGTCTGACCCATCATGGCCACGCATCTCGGTTGTCTGCAAACCGTGCCGTTCCCTACATGGACCAGAGCAGTGAACAGGGGGCGCCAAGGTCGACTTCTCGTCAGCGCGCCTAGTGGCCAAAAGAAGAAAACGTGGGCAGAGACATGCGTAGGCAGCAGACATGTACAAGTTACTCAAAAAAAGTAATTAAGTTACTGAGTATTGGCCTCAAAAGTAATTTGATTAGAGTAGAAATTACTCAAGTGGAAAGTAGTTGAGTAAATGACTAACTACCGTAAAAAAGTAGTGAATTACTTTTGAAGTTATTTTTATATTTTTTGTAGCAACAATAAAGTACATAAATGTTTTGATACGTTAGCGAAATTCTGCTAGACAAATATAGAGCGGCTTGTGTTTTCACATAAATGCTTTAAGAGCTGGTTCTGCTTTTGCATGATTAATTGTTTTGTACTTTTTGTTTTCCAGTCAATAGTTACTGCGGATGTATCATTTTTTCTACTTTGAGGTTTAGCACTGCCTAAGCTTGATTTTGCAGACAGTGTTTGCTTGTTTACAGTGTTGCGTAAAGTACATCTAAAAAGAACTTGAAGTAAAGTACAAAGTAAATGAGAGGTTATGTACTTCAAGTATAGTAAGTACACCGGGTGCAGTGTACGTGAAGTAAAGTACTATAAATACAACATACTTTTAAAGTACAAATACTTTTTAAGACAATCTTTTATGATGCTCTTTCATACCCATTTTTTTTAAACTTTATCTTAACTGGTAGGCATTGCTCCAGGGGTAATCGGAGGACCATCAGTGTTTTTCCGAAATGGCAGCAAATGTTGTCTCGCTGACGAACCATTTAACACAAAACACTTATAAGGCACATATTTGTATCGGTCTTATAGCCGCCATTACCTCACTCACAGAAATGACCAGATGACGTCTCGACTCTCGAAAGACGATAGCGCGTTTTCACAATACGATACGACATTTTTTGTTTCCAAATTTGGGGAATGTACTTTGAAGTCGGGAATTTACATTCTTCAGAAATTACCAGAAAAATACTTTAGTAAAGTTCAAGTACATGGTCAGAGAATATACTTCAAGTAAAGTAGAAGTTTCCTAATCCAACTTGAAATAGTACTTTAAGTACCATGTTCTTAAAATACTTCCCAAATCAACTTTTTTTTGTAAGCATTTTAGGGGTGACTTGTTAACCTTCTCGAACGATCTTCGAATCTTGGAACACCTGCATATGTTGAGTTTTGGGAAGAAAGGTAACGCAAAGAGGTCACCTTTGCGTTGCCCTTTAGCACGCGATCCTTCAAGTACAGCACAAACTACCGGAGCACCAGATGGGCTTCAGAGCGGGTGCTGCACTTTGTTGACTCCTCTGAGTGAGGCTGGAGTGTGTACACCTCCTGCAGAGGGCGAGAGTTTCTGCGTTGGGGGAAGCGAAGACAAACCCTTTCTCTAAATACGTTAAGTCTCCTTGTGCTTCGGGACACAAAGAAATGACAGTCTTCGACGATAATCCCGCATTTACTGAGCCTCACTTGCGACGTGTCTGTCCGCTCCCCGCGCCTCGTAGCAGGGTTGTTGCAGTAGGGGGGGGGGGGGGGGGGTTCGTAAAAATTTAAGAGGGTTTCGGACCCTCCAAACCAACCCCCCCTCTCTTTGCCTACACCACATGCTTCCCCCTCTTTGCAAATATTAGCTGATCTTCCAACATCTTATCTAATTTTGTGCAGGAATGTTCGTTGACTAACAAACCTGCCACTAAAATTCAAAAGTAATTTGTAATTTGAGTACTCGAAAAAAGTATTTAAAGCAAACTACTAATTACCGAAATAAAAATGTAATTAAAAGTTACTAAACTACTCAGAAAAGTATTTAAACTACAGTAACTTGAGTAGAGTAGTTGAACTACGTCTGAGTCTGGTAGGCAGCCACGCTTCAAAAGCCAGTGCGGCCACCGTGGATAGAAAACCCTCTGTTGGGGCGTCAGCCTGTCAACCTTGGGCACGCTTTATATGACCGTCAGATGACCCACACACACCAGTAGAAAGATGGTGGTGAACGATTAAACACGAGCCATGCTTTACGGTTTGGCAGTACTTTGGACGCCTTTAGTTTATAGTCGTCCCAAGGATCAATTCAATCGTGAAAATTTTCAACGTTACGAAAACTCTTCACTGTATAGCGCTTCCTGTCTTATCAAATTGCGTTGTTCGACCTTTTATGCGCGCCGAGATGTTTCGGTGGCGCCCTCTCATGGTTTCTTTTCGTGACGTCATGACCAAGATTTGCCTTGCCGTGACGTCACGAGTTGTAATCTTGGCTTCTTATCGTCAGATGCGAACTATACAACTTTCATGGTGCGTGTTGAATGCACAGTGGATACCTGGAGCCGTTGTATTCTTAAACCTATACCGTCAGAGTTTACAGTCTGATATTGGTTCTTATTTCCGTCAGTGAAACCCAAATTAATCCATCTAAAGACACCATTGTGAACGTTGAAGGCGCTTTTCCCATGCTTCTTGCTCCTTGAGCACCCTTGTCGAGACGACTCTGCTGTCGTGTTGGCTTAACTTCATTTCGGTCAGTGACTCCTCTTCCTCAAGCAACTCCAGGAATATCCAGATATTCAGTGATTCACAACCGATGTGCGCCCGAAACTTTTCACAATGAATACATGCATCAGGGTAGAGAGACTATTTCTAAATAAATTCGGTTTGACAAACTTGTCTATTTGCCGCTGTCTTCCGGTTAGTGACCCGGACAACTCTTACCCGGACTGTGTTGGAATCCCGGAAACTCAGCCAGCGTTTATAGCGAAAGTAACGGCGATTCAGCAAGGTTATTACAAGAGACTTTAAACGTTTGTGTCAATAAAGCCTCATCCATTTTTTTATGATTAATATGTTTGGCACGGAAAAACAATGTTCTACCAGTAGTCTCACGAATTATCACCACGACGAATTGCTCCATGACGAAATACCCAGTGTGACGAACTGCCTTGCTACCAATTGACCTGCTACGAATTGCTTTTCGACGAACGGCCCGTAGCCCGTCTAAACATACATACAACACAATTACTTAGATCACGGGGAAAAGTCCCAAAGCTTTTGGAGGAAAGAGGGAAAAAGTAGTCGGGCCAGTTGGTCCTTGTGCATGTGGGGATAAAATACTCAAAATACGCGGACACCGATAAAGAAACACACACGACAAAAACCAAAGAGTCTCTACACCATCAGCCAGAGCGCCGTCAAAGGCTAGAAGACATACAAACACACATATAACGTCCAAGGTCACGGTGCAGTCACTGCGCTTGGACGGTTTAGTTAACTTGAGGCCAGGGCATGCACAAAGAGTTGACGAGCGCCGTAACGTTGCTCTTTTTGCATTGCTTGAGTGGAGTTGAACCATAGCCTCCTCTATACTGACAAAGCCTGGCAGATCGTCACGTGACGCAGCCGCCGAAAGTGAAAAGGTAGAGCGGCAGACAAGAGTCATGTAGCGGGCGCCCCGCTGCGGCGAGACGCCAAAACACACTTGTCCCGAGCGATGGAATTTCCGCTCGTGCTTCTCGCGTTCCTCGGGCTACCGCCTCTTTTCTCGTCTGGTTTGCAAACGAAGGTTCGTGTCCTCGCCGCTGCAAAATCTGCGCGCTGAATACCAGACTTCCCCGAGAAATGCTCTGTGCTACCAGAACGTTGCGCTTCAAATCTGCGACAGGGCGCTCTACGGCTCCGTCATCGAACTGCCAGGCTTTCTGAGTATAGAGGAGGCTATGGTTGACCCCAACTGCTCGGAACGTCGCCTGCGCTCGTGGACTTATGCCCTGAGCACGTCTCCGACTAGAGATGGTTACCACGTCGTAAAAAAGGTGTCCCTCGATTTCCGCCAGACGACGACGTAGAAGTGTCGTATGTTATCGCCGACCGTGACCCTGGCATTGTCCCAGCAGTGGTGTTGGATGCGGCGGACACCTGTTCTGCTTAGGGTGGAGAACAAAGATCAGGAGGATTTAAATCGTGATTTAAATTAGATTGGTTTTACAGCGACGATTTAGATCAAACCTTTGTTTTGTATTTGAGTCAAGGAACCACCACCCAGGAAAGATTTATATCAGGTTGAACACGAGCGGAAAGCAGTGGTCTTCTGAGGAAATTGGAAAGTTGAGCCTTCTTTCTACCATTCCCTTCGTTCGTCAGCTACGTAACGTCCCGTTTCAAGTAAATAAGATTGCGAAATAAGGAAACTAACAAAGCAATGTCCTATGGCGAGAAAATCAGAACGCAAAAGAAAGAGAATATAAAGCTTTTCCAGTAGCCTAAAAATATCAAACCGTATTTATATATATATATATATATATATATATATATATATATATATATATATATATATATATATATATATATATATATATATATATATATATATATATATATATATATATATATATATATATACTATGGCAGGGTGTACTCAACAAAAAGTTCCTGATTAAAGTGTGCTTTGAATTTAAATCAACTATTTCTTCCGCATTATTTTCAGTGATCGGGCCGATGGATCAATCTATCAGTCATGTTTCAAAATACATCCAGCGATTAGAACGCACAATTTTATGTCTCAAGATTTAAATTAAATGTCTTGTTAATTTTTTTATCGTGATTTCTTTCTACCCTGGTTCTGCTCCAGGCCGTTCACCAGCTCGACAGTCCACGGACGCTTCAACAGTCAGGACTTGGGATGCCGCCACGACGGCGGCATATGCGTTCCCTCGTGATATATGTTGTTTGTTTTTTTTTTGTTGTTTTTTTAGTGCGTTAGCATTAGAACGTTTGTTTTGACGAAACCTCGGCGGTGACTTTCGTTTGTCAGCTACAGGGAGAGAGGAAGAAGGAAGGGGAGATACGTAGCATTCATCACACTCGAGGTGTCATACTTAGCGTTTGGGCAATTGTAGAAAGCCGGCCACAGCGACGCTTTTGGTCGCGCCCGACACCTGTAGATCAAGAAAGGGTAAAAGCGCAGGCGAGCTGGTGAAGAACTTCCATCGTAAAGCGGAGTCACGGCAAAATAAAAAAAAACGGACAAAACAACAAGTCTCAAGATGCCTGCCCGCAATGACACTTGCATGGCCACACACGTTAAAGGAGCCCCTTCTCAATGTGGTGCTCGCGTCACCTTCACGTGCCACCCTCGCCGATGCGAAAACACACACAAAAGCCGTGATGCCTCGGTGATTCCGGTAGAAAGGGCGTTATGAAGAATGAAAAATTAACGCGCGAGCCATTAATCGCGCTTGGTTGCCTACGTCACTGATATGGTGTACGAAGCTAGGAGAGTAATTTCTCCACGCTTCGCCGCGCCTTGAAAGTAGATCTAACGCTAAGCCTGAAGGTCCTTCTTTAAAGCTGTAACACGTAAAACGTGATTTCTTCCTTTTTTTTTTTTGAGAGGGGAAAAGGAGGGGGGGGGGGGAGACCATAATTGTGGATTTAAGTAGGAATTATTTGAACTGCCGGTTTCTACTGCGCTCTAGATACGGGAAAGTTTCAAGTCGTGGTACACGGGAATACATGACGATATTTATTTTCTCTTTCTTGTATGTGCTACTTCTATTTGTGCTTTAAAACACGCGCACCAAGGGTCTGATTTTGGTCACCGCGAGAGGAAACCTAAAGCCCGGTTCACACAGTTGAGTTTGACTGCGTTGCGGCAGCGAGACACCAGGACATCCCTGCTTCTTATATCGCGTGCCAAGAAGATTCCTTGAATTGGATTCTACGCTTCATACGAAGCACAGATGTGCCGGTGACTCGCTTTCGGTTCTCGCCGCAACGCAGTCAAACGCAAGTGTCTGAACCGGCCTTAAGTTCAGACTGCGTAAGCATGCGCACATCAATTTTCTTACTTAACCTACACGGCCAACCCATTCACGCCAATTCGTGGCGACAGTCTGCGGCGGTCATTTTAAAGATATTCACCCACCAGGCCCACCCGTACACACCGCCCCCACTGCACCTCCGGAAGGGGAGTCCCAGATCGAACGCGCGCTGAAATCGGTGCGTGGGTTGTGGCTCTGTGTCTGTAAAACGATGGATGCGGTTCCTTCAGCAAATGATATGAATACGGTTCTTTCCACGAGTGGTGTGGATGTGGTTCTGTCCACGAGTGATATGGATGACCATATCCAATGGCATCGACGGACACTGACAGGCAGAATTCTAAGTGGAGAGAGTCAAAACAAAATTGAAAAATGAAGTTCTCCCCAATCTGTACCACACCAGGTTTCTGTACTCTCTGACAGGAGAGAGTACAGAAAAAGGGGTGAAGAAACCGCAGGAAGGTCCAATGGTGGATTCTCAGGGAATCCATTAGCATGCTAACCGATTCCCTGAGAATACACCAATGGGAGACGGCACACACGTCCCTTTTTGGAAAACGCTAACACTGACCCCCGTAACCATGCCAAAAAAGAGGCAGCAAAAAAAAAATAGAGAAAGCAAACGAAAAAGTCAAAAGAAAAAAGTGAAGGATTCAGGGTTAGCGTTTCCAAAATGGGGACGTGGGCGGCGTTTTCCTTGCATTCCTTAAGAATCCACCAATGGATCTTCCTGTAATTGTTTTTCTTTTAGAACCTCTATGCCCAACCACCAGGCTCGCGACATCCGACAGCATGGCACTCTGGCTTTTGTGACGTCATTTGTTGCTACTTCGGGACGACGTTCAATCGATTACATGGGCGGACGCTAAGCACACCGATAGGAGACGAGTTCCAGGCGTCTCCTATCTTAAGGCGATGTGTGTTAAATGCAGAAAATAGCCGTATGCTTCTCTCTGACGGCCCGCATAAATTGTTGGGACTACTATACACCTTTTCGTTGTTTATCACCCCTCGAAAATTGTCGACTCACTGAGCTGTGGACGCATGCACGGCATCTAAAATTCCGCAGAAGAAAGCACTTGCGCCGCCGCGCTCCTTAGCCTGAGAAAAAATGTCAGCAATCGGAAGGCAAATATTGGAATGGTCGGTTGGCGGCGAGACGTTTGGGTGGCTTCCTTTTATTTTTTTATCTGTGACTTCACGAACGATCAATGGCGAGCGAAAATTTTGATGGCGTGTGTAAAAAGCCAAAAATCACGGTGGACGCCTGTAGTCATCGCGTGCATAGACGACCACCTTCAAATTTGACGGTTTGACATTCTTCTCATTGCCATTAATGAACGTAGCATTCATCACACTCGAGGTGTCATACTTAGCGTTTGGGGAATTGTAGAAGGCCGACCACAGCGACGCTTTTCGGTCGCGCTCGACACCTATAGATGCCTGCACGCAATAACACTTGCATGGCAACACACGATAAAGGAGCACCTTCTCAATGTGGTGCTCGCGTCACCTTCACGTGCCACCCTCGCCGATGCGAAAAAACACACAAAAGCCGTGATGCCTCGGTGATTCCGGTAGAAAGGGCGTTATGAAGAATGGAAAATTAACGCGCGAGCCATTAATCCCGCTTCGCTGCCCACGTCACTGATACGGTGTACGAGGCTATGGGTGTATACACTGCTTTGTCCACGCTTCGTCGCGCCTTGAAAATAGAGGGAACGCTAAGCCTGAAGGTCTTTCGTTAAAACTGTAATACGTGATTTCTTTTTCTTTTTTCTTTCTTGGGGGGGGGGGGGAGGGGGAAGGAGAGGGTTCAAAACCGTGCAGTTTTAGAAATCTTAATTATGGATTTAAGTAGGAATTATGTGAACTGCTGATTTCTGCTGCGCTCTCGATATGGGAGAGTTTCAAGTCGTGGCCCACCCGAATACACGACGATATTTATTCCCTCTTTCTTGTATCTGCCACTTCGATTAGTGCTTTAAAATACGCGCACCAAAGGTCTGAGTTTGGTCACCGCGAGAGCGTGAGCGAAATCTACTTTGCCTCTCACGGAGCGAGCCAAGATAGCGTACGTAGACGCTTCGCTTCGTCTGCTAACGCAAGTGAAGAACGCACTGGGGCGCGTGTTAACCTTCCGGGCTGGGGGAATCGGTGGTCGGGTGGGAGAGCACACCAGCTCGGTGCACATGGATCGGAAGCTCGCGCTGCAGAGCCATTGGATCCTGCGGGTTCGATCCCCACCCCTGCCAATCTCGATCTCGATGAGCATTGTAGCGGCGTGCCGCGTGCGGTCGTGAATCACTATACTGCGTGGCCCGTTAAAGATCCCAGGCTAGCAGTTGTACCGCACTGGCTAAATTGCTCATCTATACAGCTGAGAGACAAGTCCCCCGTCGAGGCAGACAACGTTCAGGCTGTATAAACATACGCACACCAATTAACTTACTTGATGTACCCGGCCGACCCGTTCACGCCGCTTCGAGGCGACAATCTGTGGCGGTCACTTAAAAAATATTAACCCACCTGGCCCACCCGTACACGCCGCTTCGCGGTGGCCCCGCCGTCCCCCACCACACCTGCGGAAAGGGAACCCCAGATCGAACGCCGGCTGAAATCGTGATCGTCTGCTATTTCAAGCTGGAAGCCATTAACCACCCGCGCTTCGTTTGCTAATCTCAAGTTGTCCTGCTGCCGTGCACAAGCTGCAGCATCTGTTGTAGACAGCAGCACCATCAACCGTGCTGAAGGCTCGCTTGCACGTGCCTGTGTCACACACATCGCGCTATTCGCTCTTTCTCGCGTGTGTTGAAACGTGGTGGCGCCAGTGTGCAAATAGCCCTAAAGCCCCTTCATGTTTCAAAAGTAGCGGAAGGTACGTGGATGCACGAGGCAAGTGCAACGCGCAGCCTTTGGGAAGATCATGGCGGCACAGCGCAGCGCTGAGCTAGATTTCAGACGCCATGAATTTCCCAGAAGTGGCGCGCGGCACGTGCCTCGAGCATTTCTACAACAATGAATGGCGCCACATTTGTTGTTTGTTGTTTAGCTTTACTTTAATTATTTTGTAGAAAACAACGATGGGTTGCGCCCATCGGCGCAACCCATCGTGCGAAATCAAACATACACGCCATCTTCTGAAAATGTCCACTTCTAGCACCGTCAGACTTAATTCACACTTATTATAAAATATTGATGAGTAAAAAATTAAGAAGTCTACGTGAACCAGAAGTGTGCCGGGGCTGCCCAGTAGGTGGCGGCACTGAGTTCGTTGCGAAACGAAACAGGGCGAATAGAACAGTTCGCGGCTCATGGCCGATCAACAGTCAAAACCGTCCTTGTTCTAAGCCACCAAGTCGCCGTTCCCTCCCCAAATGCAACAGACTACCTGAGAGGAAAAACATTCACGCTGGAGGTCGACCACAAATCGCTGGTTCCCATCTTCATGTCAAAAGCCTCGACGACTTGACTCTCAGACTTCAGACTCAAGATGAAGATTGATGCGCTACCAGTACAGTACGACGTAGTCTATACGTTATGCAGCCCGTGTAATCGTCCCAGCCCGATAAAGAGAAAAACGTCTCCTACACGAAGGCCCCTTCGGCATCACAAAGACTCGAGCACGAGCCAAAGACTGCGTGTGGTGGGCGACAGTAGGAACAGATATGACAGACAAAGCAAAACAATGTCACGAATGCATGAAGACTACACGCAGCAGCAAGATAGCATTCCAAAGCACGGAGTTCCCTGACAGCGCGGAGTACAGTAGGCGCTGCAGAAAAAAAAGTAACGAAATACGTTACTCGTTACTATAGCAAATAGACATGAACGCGTTACCGTCCTACGTTACATCGAAATAGAAGGAACGCATAGCCGTTACCGATCAAAAGTAACGCACTTTACTTTTGCGTTATTTTTTGTAAATTATGAATTAACACGTTTTACTGTTTTGACGATACAGGTGATTCATAAGCGCCATATTTCAAGAAACATTAGGTCTCATGCAGAAATTGAACATAGTTACCTTATCTTTTTTTAAAGTTTCACCTCAATACTCGCCAAGAAAAAACGCAAAGAAAAACTCTAAATAAACTAAAAAAATTCACATAACTTAGCGCCTGAAAACACGAAAAAAGATGAAGCGTTTCTTTTATTTTAAGTCTTTGAATAACATGTAACCAGTAACGTAACTACGTTACTCGTTACTCGAAATAAGTAACGTAAGTGCGTTACACGTTACTGTTTCGAAAAGGTAACACAGTTACAGGTATACGCCGTAACGCGTTACCGCCAGCACTGAACGCGCGTTGCAATGGAGCTCTTATACTTCAACAGCCAGTGCCTTTATTTCTCCAGAAACACTAAAATAACACGTCTTGAGAAACTTGCCTCGTCTAATGTTGTCAATCACTGCAAATGAATATTCGCATGCCACGGCATTCCAAAAGGGGTGGTGGGGGTCTGACAAAGAACCACAGTTCTCGTCGTCCGACTTCGTCGCTTTTTCTCGAGACTACGGATTCTAGCAGTCCACCTCCAGCCTACATTATACCCAAAGTAATGGACTTGCAGAAGCCGCTGTAAAAGTAATTAGAGCGTCATTGAAGAAAACACAAGACTTATACTTGACCCTTCTCTCGCACAGGTCAACTCTGTTGAACAACGGGAACAGCCCTGCTGGACTGCTGATAGAGTGGACGTTTGCGAACCAAACTTCTTATTGTTCCCGAAATGCTCCTTCCCCACGTACCCGACATGAAAGTAGTTCGCAGGTTTGAAGAATAATACCGGAAACCGCGACAGAAAGACTTTAATCGGAAGCATGGCACACGTGTCATGCCAGACCTTCTAAGCGGTGATTGCGTTTGGATCACTGACTTAAAAGGAAAGGGGACAGTACAGACCCCCCCCCCGAAATCTTCCATTTTGCTGGGACCCTCCTCTCCCCTTCCCCTTCATACAGCATTTTTTCATGGGCGCCCCCCCCCCCACCCCCTTTTCGAACCAAAATTCCTGGCTGCGTGCCTGGTCTCAGCATTCCTTTTCAGAAAGTCAACAGCTCCCACACAACGTAAATTTACCAGAATCGGAGCCCGTATGAGGGAAGAAAATGTCGCACCCGGCCGGTTCATTCGAAAAGTCTGGGGTGCTGCGGGACTGCACGTAGTCCCGTGGTTAGGGAGATAATCATAAATGTAAATTTGGTACTTTCAACCTTGGTAACGCGTTGTATATTACGTTTATATTATATATAAAATAAATTATACGAAACCGCGCTTTTAAAAAGTATATTAATGTCGGATAAATGCGCACGAACACCACCACGCCGCTCTACAAAAAAAGAATTTTTTTTTTTGCTGAAGTTGAAGCTTGAGCGAGTTGGTATGACATACTTAAAAGGTTAAAACAGCGCAAAAAACAACGGACAGGGTAAAGGAGGACACAGACAGAGTTTTTTTCACGCCGATACCCAGATATTTTTTCACGTAGTTGCGCCATGGCCTTCCTTCCTCCGACATTGTGACGTAACCACTCGGAGCGCTATGGCCTTCTCTTCCAGGGCCCGTTTGCTCGAAGCGCTAACCGCGGCTAAAGTTAGCCGCAGTACCTAGGAGAGGGATTTTGAAATCGCGTGATAATCGTCGGCATGGCAACGTTTTTGGAAAGTGGATTGCCTTGTCTCAATCGGCCGGGTATTGATAGCACACAAAAGCAGACACCGTCCCATGAGACCTTTTTCTAAATTTCCTAAGCAGCAAGGTGCATGCTACGAGTGTAGTTACACGCGTTGCACGTGCTGGCGTCTGCAGTAATAGTGTTCTAAAGCAAAAAGTCTAAAACGAATTTCGCCTTGCACGCGCGTTCGTTATTATGATTAAATATGATTATTTACTTATGATTATTTACTTCGGATCTTTTAGGAGGGAAAGGCCAGCGCGCGCGGATCGTAGAATTACACTTCTAGCGTTCTCGTCGATGCTTGGGTAATTTGTCTGCTTTTGTGTGCTATAAATACCCGGCCGATTGAGTCAAGGCAATCCACTTTCCAAAGACGTTGCCATGCCGACAATTATCGCGTTCATTTAGGCTTAGAAATGGCCAGAATCGAAAGACTATCTAAAAAATGCGGCGAGGTCATTGCTCATGCTTTTTGCGATTTAAGTGAGGTAAGGCAAACCGAAAGCCTCCCTGCACCATTCGTTGCTGACTAAAGCGCCCGATATTGCAGCTACAACCACATATTAGTTCCAAAGCGAGTGGCTCTCACTCACGCAAGGCACCGCCATGTTTCCCCGCATCCTTACCGAGCCAGTCAAGTGATTTCAAAATCCCTCTCCTAGGTACTGCGGCTAACTTTAGCCGCTGTTAGCGCTTCGAGCAAACGGGCCCAGGAGAGAAGGCCATAGCGCTTCTAAGTGCATCAAGGCACTTCCATCATCTTCTCATTCAGGAGTGATGTTGTAGATAGCAGACCCATCAACCGTGCTGAAGGCTCGCTCGCATGTGCGGGTGTCACACACTCGCGCTATAGAACAGATCAAGGCTCATGGCCGATCAGGCCGTAAAAACACCGTTCCCTTTTCAAATGCAACAACATCGACCGGTGGTTAAAGGAATACCAAGGACAAGCACAACAGACGCCGATGAGACCCCTCTATGTATTTGTATGTTGGTGAGGCGTTCTCACCAAAATGTAGCCCGATAGACCTATCTCACCAGCCAGTTTGACTACGCCACCGCTGCCGCAATGCATCGAGGAACTCTAGTCTTTCTGCACGTGCGACAACCTCGCTGGAGCTCTGCGCGTGTTAAGCACGAGGACGGCACGAGCCCTCGCGTGCACGGCCGTCTGCCTCCTGAGAACTAAAGTTATGGCGGCGTCACGCATGCGCCGAACGCTTGGTGAGATCGGTCTATTGTGAAGTCGCCAACGGGTAAAAAAATGTTTCAATCAGCGGCCGACAACACTCTCCCTTTCACCCTGAACAAACCCCTGGAGGGGATCGGCGGCCGAGTGGGCTAGAGCACACCAGCTCGGAGCACGTGGAGCGAAAGCTCCGCTGCAGAAACCAGGGATCCTGGGTTCAATTCCCCACCCCTGCCCATTTCGATCTGGATGAGCATCGTACCGGCGTGCGGTCGTGTATCACTACTGCGTGGTGCACGTTAAAGACCCCAGGCTAGCGGTTGTACTGTACTGGCTAAATTTCTCATCTACAGCGAGTGACTCGTCGCAACTTTGAAATGGCTGACCAACTACACGCTATATATCCACGCAACCCATATTATTAGACCCCCGGAGCGGTGTCGGGCCTGCTGGAGCCACTAATACCCTAATTACACGGGCATCCTTAACCATAGAGTTATTATAATGTACGCTAGAGGTTCAACTGGCGCTAGTGTCTATGTGACTTCCGGGAGGCAAATTGAAGCAGACAGCAACCAGTCAACCTTTTGCGGTGCTCCTGTGCATTTCTATGGGAAAACGCGCGGGCATTTGGTCTCTTCGCCGGATAATAACATGGATCACTTTATGTTGTTCGGGTCGTACCGAATAGTTTCTACCCTTTATTAACATTGTAAAATTGTAAATGCTTTAGTTACAGCATTTTTATTTACCACTGAACGGTGTTAAACATCCCTATATTTCAGGCCCAAACCTCTGTTCTATAACAGGTAGGTAAAAACGAGCTACGATTTTAAGCAAAATAACAATCGAAAGGAATATAGAGTGTGTTCAAGGCTCGCCAGCATTCCGGTGACGCTTATATATTGCTAATATGCCAGTCCTGTCACTATATGAAAATGACCCCTTCCTGCATCTTTACAAGCGGTTGAAAACATTCAAAACGTAAAGCACAAAGTACGTGGGGTATGAAAGGCGTCTTTTTCTAATATTTTCTCCGCCAGAGCAGTCTTTATCGGGCACTTGTTATCAAAGATTTAGAGCGTGCGGGTGATGTTTAGAACGTAGAACAAGCATATTCGCACAGAGCAGCAAGAATAAAGCAGTACTTATTGAAAATCTGACTATATTACCTGGCCTTCAATTTATTTTGATCGTACATGCACAGGGAGTTACTGATCCAGTGTTACTGCGTAGTTATTTCCGTCTTAGTTTTTCCAGATGTCCTTCGTTCGTCTGGCACGTATATTCCCCATGCTGAAAAGCGCCGACGTCGTGTTCGCGCTAACAGTGTCCGACAGTGCAGGCACAACTACATGTACGAAGCCGTTTTAGCATCGTTTTTAATGCAAATTCATTTGAAAGAAAAACATCGTAACTGACCAATTATTTCCTCTGCCTGACTAAAAATGTTTCCAAGCAACCTAGTTCATACGAATTATTCCGGATATTTGCTCTTATAATCGAGCGCAAGAAGAAAATGCACTCACTTTTTCCCATAGAAATGCATAACCGGAAGTCAGTTTTGGACTAGTTGCTGTCTGCTTCAATTTGCAGCAGCCACTAGCGCCGGTTGAACCTCTAGCAGGGATTTCCCCAGACCCCCCTAGAAGTATAGAACCCCCCCCTAGTTTTCCTGGACACCCCTTGAATCTAAAAAAAAAAAGGAAAAAATATTTTTTTTTTTTTTCAGATTAAGTAGAGAACACCATTTCTCAGGTGTATGTATAGAGAAAGAAAACATACATTACGGGTATGAGCATTTGGTTAATAGACGTCTGTAATTTAGCTAGTGGACTAAAAAAAGAAACAGTTTTATATTTTATCTAGCCTCGCCTCACATCGCCTCCCCCCGAGCCATTGGGGACACCCCCCCCCCCCCCCTTGATTAGAATCCTCGGGAAACCCCCGACCTGTAGCGTACATTATAATAACTCTATGCCCTTAATTACAGAAATACGTCACTCGTTACTTGTAAATAAAACGAGCGCGTTACCGACCTTTACGTTACTTCAAAATAAAAAAAGAACGCGTTAATTATCGTTACCGTTAGAGAAAAAAGTAGCGCAGGTTACTTTGGAAATGCGTCTATCCACCCTGCCTGACATTGACGGCGGCAACATTTGTCGACAATAAAACTACAAATATTGGCGTTGATATTTTTTTTTTTTTTGAGATGGAAGTGTTTGTTTGGTTAACAGAGAGGCAAAATTTGTAAGGTATGCGGGCGGAGTGCAAGGATTTCATATGGACTTGGCGTCAGAAACACCAATAAAAAATTGAAGTATAATTTCTTTGAAGTCTTTGAAAGAAGATGTAACGGGTAAAGTGACTACGTTACTCGAAATAACGAAAAAATTATTTCGAGTAACGTAACGTCACACGAAATTAAAGTAACGTTAGCATTTGTTTAAGTAACGAGTACGCGTTACTACGTTACAGATCAGTAACGCGTTGCGTGTAACGCCGTTACCTGTAACGTGCCACAGCCAACACTGCTTCTGAGTAACTATACACTCAGTCATCTTGGTGCTGCATATAATCATCGACACCAGTTATCCGAAGCTTCATGTGTAATCGAAAGAAACGCTTTTTCGCCCTCCAGAGGCCCTAATCTACACGGCTGGACCAAGGGACCGGGATGTCGCAGCCCGCTGCGATTGGCCAGCGGTACCTCGCTGGCCAATCACAGCAGGCGGCTATTCGCGCTTGCCGTATTGGCCGTTTACCAGTTACAATTGGAGGACGAAAGAGCTTTTCCTTCGATTTCACACAAAACAAGAAATGTTAGAACAGACCCACCACGGGTCAAAACGATATCTCCCGAGCTTCATCACACGGTATCTGAAACGTAGGAAGTCGCATTTTCGAGTTGTTACAATCACCAACTGCGCCTGCTCTGTTTGGGGCACTAAAATGGCGGCGCCCACGTTGGAAACGAAGTGCAGGCCCTCTGCGCGGCTTCTTTTGAGGCTCTAGAGCCTGCCAAGGAAATTGACTAAAATGATCCCTATTTGGTCTTTTTCGTGGGAGAAGTTGTTCATTTATCTATAATCTTTGTCACATCAAGAAAAAGATTAAGTTTTGTGCATTATTAGGGCGCTGCACAAAGTAGCTTTTTTTTTTTACTACTCAACACATTAATTATTATTGCTCTGCTGCTAATAGAGAGTTTTAGTAGATCGTTCCGATGACTCCGATAACGATACCCGATACTCTGCCTCCGCCTTTTCGCTTACATATATAGTATCGTTATCGGGGGTATCGGAGGTATCGGAACGATCTACTAAAACTCTCTAATGAGATGTCGTGTTCCTGACTATACTCGCGTGTGCGCGTCAGGTACAAACCACCACAGTCGGGGAACGTACGTAACTATATACATTAGGTTTCAAACCAAACCAGCCAAAACGGGACAACAACCGTTCGCAAACTTCGGCTAGCTGGGGATCCTGGAACGGTCGTGCCGGTGTCGGATGGGTGAGCGCATAGAATCCCGCGTGCCATCTCTTGAGCTCCAGTTCGTCATCGTCCTTTTTCTTCTTCTCTTAGCCTGTCGATACGGGAGGCGTGCAGAGGCTTTGAAGAATTGCATGTTGGCAAGCTCTGTGCTCCAACATGGACGCACCGCCACAAGATTACAGAAGCTAATCACGAAGCCAGAAGCGTAGGCCACGCCCCTCGCTTCTTAATCTGACAGTCACAATAGCTTAAGCCTTATATACTCTCTTCTTATCGGCGGCTATAGCCCCAGGGCAGTGAACAAGAGGGCCCTCGGTCGGTTGCTAGTCAGCACGGCTGGTGGCCAAAATGTGCAACTTTGGGAAGGCCGAACCACCGAACGGTTGGACACGAGCTCTGCGTCAGAGTTCGGCAGGGCACTCGGACGTTCGAGCTCGAGATCGGGTCCAATGATTGCGGCCGCGGGCCGCCTCAGAGTTGCGAAAATGCCGCGTTTGATGGCGCCATCTGTCGAACCATACTTAATTTACCCAAGGGGTATATATTAGCGATCGTAGTACAGCTTCCCTCGCTTCGTTAACCTCGAAGAGGTCTTTGTTTTATGCTCATTTTCGGAAATTGGTCTCATAAATTGCGAGAAATTTATGAGGAACGTGTTTGCTAATTACTTTTTCGCAAGATAGGCCCCTCTGAAAGATTTGCGAAAATCTTTCAGAAGGGCCTATGTTAACTCGCTTGGCCCACCGGTAAACGCCTGGGCCAAGTGAGTTAATATTTTTGTAGCCTTTGAAGCATGCTTTTAAGCGCGCGCCCAGCGGTCACGCTATCACCCGGGCGCGCACATAAAAGCACGTTTCAAAAGCTACGCGGAACACGGTAATGGTTTGCTAATAGTCCCTATACTAAAGCCTATGTGGGATCGTGTCGACACGAGTTAAAGCGGTGTAGTGGTGACTTCACGGAGTGCCAGACTTGGGTACGTTTCTTTTCTTCTTTTTGTGTACATTTGATTACATTTTTATTGTTCCTTTGGAGGGATCGGTAGCCAAGTGTGCAGCGAAAGTTCGCGCTGCAGAACCCATGCATACCAGCCCTGCCTGCGTCGATCTGAATGAACGCTGTATCGGCATGGGGTCCTGCATCACTACTACGTGATGCACGTACCTCACTGGCCAAATTTCTCATCTGCAGCATAGTCACCGGACGTCCGTTGGTGGCTTGCGAACTTCCTCCTTGTCTGAGCGTGCAGACAAGACAACTACTTTTAGCCTTTTTTTTTTCATTTCTTTCTCTCTGCTTCTTTATGTTTCTTGTTCTGCGTGAGTGGTTTTGTTTCCCCTTTGTGTGTTGAGTCACGTAACTCCGAGAAGGTGAATTCACGACAGTGAACAAGACGATGAAGGCCCGTTTCGATTTCCTGGAAATACGTATTCTTCCGTACGGAACAAATAAAACAAAAATCTTCTGTTATTATTTTTTTGACACCCAGATACACGTCGGTGAGTTTCCCATGTCGTTTCGTGCGTTTCCTCGAGAGATAAATAATACAGGGTACGCAAAACCCGTCATTGTCACCTTAAAAATATACCGAGCAAAAAAAAAAAACGCCGATGGAAAGGTTTAAAATCTATAGCCCCAGGCTCCCATTTATACTATATATAGATATATACTCATTGTCACATCAAGAAAAAAAAGAAGAGTTTTGTGCATTGTTCATACGGCGCGAGAAGTTGTTTGTAAAAGATTTTGTCGTCATGAGGGGAAAAGGAAAGTAAGTTTTTCAGCATGAAACGTGCGCGATTTCTGTAAGATGAGAAATAACTAAGCTTAAAAGCACATACCGGTATCCTAATAAACCCTTTTTGAAAGCCCAATCAAGCAGCTTTGGCGCCGTTGCTATTTCTTTGGGCAAAAGAGGCCTGTTATTGGATCCGAGTCTTCGCCGAAGCTGACGTAGAACTCGTTTTCGATACGTGATCTGAGCCGAGTTAACGCCCGAACTCTGACGCAGCCCTGGTGTCCGCTCAAAGTGCCTGCCCAAACAATGGCGGACTCGGATAGTTGGCGCAGAAGCTCCTAGATGGCGCGCTAGGTGGCGCAAGTCGCCGCCTGATTCAAGGGATCCAGCCGCATCCATCCATCCACCCATCGTCTATTCACCACTTGACGTCGGAAATTAGTAACGCTTCGCGAGGAGTCAAACTTTATTGGTTATTGGGGGGTGAAAACGGGTGTGCACCATCGCGCGACTCTGACCGCGTCATGCCGCTGAGGAGGCGCCGCTGCCGGCGCAGCGTTTACGCAGAGTCTTGACTTCACGTTATTCATGTTTGCGCGCTCAGTGTCTTTACCTGGTGGGGGAAGACGTGCACTTGTTTGCAAACCGCGAGTTGGTCTATAGTAAATACGTCCATACCCGTAGCGTCCACAGCAATATGTAAAACGAAGAAGCTATAGGACACCCTGGAGGTCATGTCGTTCGGGAACCCGTTTAGATATCGGCCGGCTACGAACAACTACGAACAGGGAAAGTTTGGCAACATTGCAAAAGCTCTCCATCTCCGCCAATTTTTTGTTTTTAATGTGTATTAACGCCGATTGAAAACTTTGGCTTTTCTCGGTAAGGTGATATGTGCTGGACGCCATTTAGTGTCATCACAAGGTTAATCGGATGATGCGGTACACAACCCTTATTCCAAACGGTGCCTGTTGTTTGAAGGCGGAACGTCGGCTCATTTGGTCATCAGCTTCTTCAGCCGGATGAGGAAGTCGAAGCGGAAGGGTAGGCGGCATTGGACCTGAACAGATCAGCAGCATTGACTCGTGACGATTTCGATTTTCCCCGTCGCTGTGCGCGTCAGCGATAGTCAACAGATATGACTGAGCACTCTCAGTTTGACTCATCGGTTCGGCCTCTATTGTCGTCCTTTCGGGTTGGGTATGTACTCTATTTACGCAGTTGGGCTTCCCCAAGCAGAAGCCGAGAGAAATTGGAAGCACGAGACAGTCGCAATAATGTCTGCAAAAAATTTTCTCTTTTTTTGTCTGTGTGTGTGTGTGTGTGGGGGGGGGGGAGTTGGGGGAGGGTGCTGAGGTGGCTGCGATGTCCATGACTTCGGGTGCGGAGGGGGGAGTGGTCAAAATGCACGTGTATATTATAGGGTCGGCTGGATTTCAGGAAGGGGGGGGGGGGGAGGGGGTTGCAGCCCCATACTCTGGCTACGCCACTGGTCAGTCGTGTAACTTTTTTCCTGAAACAGATAACTTTCTTGAGGGACTGCGCTACACAATTAGCGCGAACACGGCATCGGGACTTGTTCGCACGTTGCACGGGCATGGAAGTAGCAAATACCAAATTTGTCCGTCTCGATTCATGTGATATCACACAGGATCATACATCCCTCTAGAATGGCCCAAGGTGACCGATTTTAACCACTGCCGCTAGAACGAGACCGAAATCTAACTTGCCTCTCGCGGAGTGAGCGAAAATAGCGTTCGTAGACGGTACGTCTGCTTACGCGACTGAAGGACGCTGCGCGTCTCCAACAAAGCATCATTAGCAGTCGAAAAAAAAACAAGAAAACGTACGTCGTCTGCTAACAGGCCGGAAAGAATAAACCGTGTGCTACGAGCTGAGCGCCGCGGTGGAGTGAAATCGAACGCGTGCCGAAATTGTGATCGTCTGCTATTACACTTTGAAGCCATTGACAACCCGCGCCTCTTTCACAAACCTCAAGTTGTTCTGCTGCCGTACACAAGCTGACATCGACCGGTAAGATGAAGGAGTACGAAGACCAAGCACATCTGCAGAGGCCACGAGGCATTTCTCGCTCTTTGTGAGTTAAGGCCCGTTCACACTCTTGCGACCGAGTACGACCGAGAGAGACCAGACCGGTTATTAATCCTTTTGCGACTTCTTAGGACCGGATGCGCAGCCGGCGGAGCTGGTTCTAAGAGATCGCAAGAGGCTTAAAACCGGTTTGGTCTCTCTCGGTCTTTCTCGGTCGCAAGAGTGTGAACGGGCCTTTAGTGAGACGTTCTCACCAAACTTTTGACCGATTGTGAACTCGCGAACAATTCAACTCGGAGGATCGTCTCGGAGTTGAAAAAATTCCGCATATGGATGGTGCTATCTGTCCAGCGAAACCTCGTTGCCCGGTGGATGTAGTAAAATCTAAGGATGTCACGTACTTTTGTCGGTCTCGACGTACGACTATAGTTCGGCCAAACCTTGGAAGTTCCGGCAAGATTTGACGAAGTTCGACTTCTTATACAGTGTTGCACGACGTCTACAGAAAATGTCAAATTTTGAAGAAGACAAAAATATAAGTAAAATTTTAAAAGATTAGCTTCTTTTACACCATATTTACGAATGCTTAAACAATTTATGAAAAGCATTGAATTTATGAAACTCAATAAATGATTACTGATTGTGTTCGTTTTTCATGTGCTGCTCCCCTCCTCCATCTGGTAGCGCCAGGATGCTCGTAGTCGAACATCGGTCGAACTTTGCTCAAAAAGTTCGAAAAAGCAGAACCTGACCGACCGTGAAGCCGACATCGATACTAAAGTCCTGATCAAAGCCTTCTATACTAATCGCTGTGAAAGTAAACGAGAAAACGAGGCAACCGCCCGCTCGTAATGAGGGTGTCACACTTTACGCGGATTGTTTATCTGTGCGAGTGTCTTCTGTTGGTAGTGTAATTTCGTGATTGTCGTCCTGTCACCTTGTTCCTGGATAGCGAAATATGTTTACACTACTCGGCTCCTGACTCCGTGCGGCTGCACCCATTCTCAAGCAGCTTGCGGACGAGCTCTTCTTTGTTCTTGCTGCTTTTCTTCTGCGGTGAGAAGATGACAGTAATTTAAGGCTGAGTTCGTACAACGGCATTCGCCTTTGTTCTCGTGGCCTTGAAAGAAGGGGTAGGCGTGAGTGCGATATACCTCGACTTGTTGGAGCGTCCATTCTGACGTCACGGTTGACGCTGAATGTCTGAGTTTCGCTCGAAAGTTTCCGGGGATCTAAAGCCACAAAAAGGAAAGAAAAAAAAGAGAAAGGAGTGTTTGTTTGATAGCATTAGGTTTGTCTGTCTGTTGAGAAATACCGAGACTGCCTTACGGTGCAGGTGAAAATTTTAATTTCAGATGTTGTCTGTGATCTAGTTCGGCTGAAAGTGTATGCTTCTTGCACCTGACGTCACTGCCGGTTAGCGTAGAAATTGAAATTAACATTGTCGTCTGCCGTGAGTGCCTTGGCGCCATGTTGGAGCCATTCGGCGTTTTATTGAGACAACAGGGGCCCTAATCCGGACACTTGGCGAAAAAGTCGCCGGGAAACTCGGCGTCCTTGATTGGCCTGCCCCAAGGTCAAGCTCGGCGCCGGCCAATCACGGCCAGAGGATTCCTCGCCGAATTTTTCACCAAGCATCAAGATTAGGGCCCCAGTGGTCAGTGGCGTACCAACTTGTTTTTGAGTGGGGGGCAAACCAGACCCCCCCCCCCCCCTCAGTGCCGGAGGGCGGTGCCCTTGGTATCCCTTGGGTGCCGCCGGCCAGTGTTTGCCCTGCCCAGTGGCGGCTGTTTCAGGGGGCAAAGCACATGCCTTGCCCCCCACTCTGAGAACTGGGGGGGGGCAAGCGCCCCCTTGCCCCCCCGGTTGGTACGCCCATGCCAGTGGTGCAGTAGAGACCCCGGCGTTTGCCCAGCTTGCCTCGCTCGCGTTTGATGATAAAACAGATTGGTGGCGAGCAGCCGGTGGCACACAGGTCAGAAGAAGCGTCACTTGTGTTTAATATCCTACGACGGCACTTAAATTCGCGCGTGGAGTGCCGTCGCTCGGCCCCTGAACGCTTCGCTAAGAGTGCCGTTGGACGGCAAAAAGATTCGTCGTCTGGTCATCATTTGCGGTGACTGACAAGAAAATTAGTGCCGCTACCTATGCGTGAAATCATTGGGGAATATTGTGCGACACTTGTCAGCATTGTAGCCGGTCCTCCAACTTTTTGACTGGCTACATTGTGGAGCTGCCGCACAAGTAATTTCGTCTGCTTTACTTGTCTTGGTCAATCGCAAAGAGATTCCTCACCAGACAGGAAGTGTAATCCACAAACCCTTAGTGGGTACTAATCTTTCCTGTCGAGATTGTTCCTGCGTATCCGTCGGAGCCATCCATGACGTCGGCGAACCAATTGCTCCAGCGTCGCCTCGTCCTGGTTCTTAATGGTTGCCAGAATTCTTAAAAAAAACCATACTACTGGCCGATAGCTTCATTTTGTCGCCGACTTTTACGACTGGAACAATTAGTTACTGCGCAACTGACCATTTTAAACCTCTCGTGAACGAACAACATAAAAAAGCAGCACAACAGGGATGAATGCCTCCAACATGGATTCTGGCGGGTTATGGTGAGATTTTTGAACCGGAAGTAGCGTTGCATCATGGTCTCGCGCAAGAACCCTATCACGTCGGCTGGGTGTCAGAGTTAGGTCTTTGAACTTCACTCTTGTCATTTACGTGCTATCGGGTAGCCTACGCTCATAGTCTGCTGGACTATTTAATTATAATTTGAATTACCTACATTGTAGTCACGACTGAACGTCAAGGTTATGCTAGCTCGAACCATATATGGGCTAAAAGTTTGAATTTTCAGCGAATCGTGCCTCGCAGACTCTCTTGAAGGTTTACTATATAGTCGCTACACCCCCGATGGAACTTTCTGTTATGGTATGTATTCACGACTCCAGCCAACACCTTCTTGATAGCAAGGCAGTAGTGCTGAAGTCTCTGCGTCACTCAAAGAAGGCTTACGCGTGGCACAGGCTATTTGGACGCAAATTCTGCGTCAGTGTTCAGCTGGAGGTCTGGGATCCGTGCTCGTGCTGATTGCACTCAAGTCCCCGAAGGCTGACGCAGTACTCCTGACCAATCTGTGCTCATGTCGGAACTTCTTTAAGCGCTGGCAAACATTTAGCACTACGGCTTCGTTACCTATAGACCAACTCAACTCTCTGACGTCAGTCCTCCCGAATTTTGTTTCTGCGCATGCGCACTGCCCACACCTGGTGTGGGCAAAGCGGGCTTGTTTGTAAACACCCTGTAGGCGTATAGCAGGTGTTGTTCCTGCGCAACTTTTCGGTCCTCGTTCCGAAGCTGCAAGTTTCGGACACCAGGTGTTGGAAATTTATGATGCGAACACAAACAAACGGCGGTACGTACCCAACTTTCAGAGCCCCGTGCTCTGACTGCTTCCTGTCGGAGCACCAAGTCGGATGGGAGCACGGTGTAAGATATCTTCAGCTGAGGACACACGGCACGCCGAATGCTGCGACGAATTCGTTCTATCAGGAGCTATAATTTGGACGCTTGGCGAAAAAGTCGGCGAGGAATTCGACAGTCATGATTGGCTAGCGCCAAGGTCAAACGCGGCGCCGGCCAATCACGGCCGCCGAAATCGTCGGTGAGTTTTTAGCCAAGTGTACAAGATTAGTTCGAAATGGAAGCTTGGGCGTGTTGATAAGGCAAGATGATTAAAAACGTGCAGCGCACGAAGACAGGAGAGAAGAAAGAGGACAGACAATCGCTGACCTGACGGTGGAGCGAAAGCGCCAAACAAAACCTTGACCTCGAGATGCAGCATGATTTGCGCGGATGCAGAACCCAAACGAACGTGCACGTCAGATTACGTAGAGATTAGAGCCCCGGACTAGAGCCCCAGATAAATTCTTATTGGCGCGCGTCCGAGAGCCTATGCCGACAGCGCCTCTACCGGCCAGACGGCACGACTGTGGAGTAAAGAAACAAGCAAACACAAAAGAAGAGTCTCGTTACCATGGCACCCGGGCGCGTGCGCTTTTCCGATCGGCGCGTGTATTGCCCCGACGGATGCCGGCTTGAACACCACACTGCTCAGCTGGAAGGGAATCATGGGCCTGCAACGTCTAGCGAGTTCCACATTTTAGCCACTCCGATGAAACGGCCGCGTCCAACTCACCGACGCGGCCGCGCCACTGCACCGAGCTTTCCTTGATTGGTCCTCCAGTGAAATAGCGCGACGCTTTGCAGTACTTGTCCGCACGACAGCACTATAGTACACCACCGGCAACGCTATTGCACGAACGGCGTTCGCGCCACGACTTCAAAACCTCGTGTTTTATAACATAAACAATAAATAAATAAAGATTTCTTATGGTTTTGCAAGGTTCTGCTAAATATTTTAGGACATTGAACCCCCTCCCCTCTACCTCTTCCCAGCCGGGTAGAGAGCCATCCTTATGTGAATAAATTCATTCTTCATTGATTCTCGCTACTGCTAGGTCAAAGCCCCACAAGCCCTTGTAGGCTTAGATGGGACCTTTGCTGGATTATGTTAGGTGCAATTTTTCAAATAAGCAATTATATTATTCATCTCTCTCGCCATCTCTCGTACACTCTAAAAAAAAACCGTGCGTCTACTTTCTCGCGCAACACTCGGAGAGCCAATCACCGCAACTTGCGGAGGCAGTTCAGCGAATGACAATGCCGAAACATATGCTTAGACAAAAAAAAAAAAACGCAGTCTGAGTTGTGACATTAAGCAATGCAAAACGTTACGCTTGCATTGCTTAATGCCACAACTCAGACTGCGTTTTTTGGTCTAAACGTATGTTTCGGCATCTTCATTCGCTGAGCTGCCTCCGTAAGTTCCGGTGATTGGCTCTCCGAGTGTTGTGCGGGAAAGTGGACGCACGGGATTTTTTTAGAGTGTAGTCAAGGGCAATGGGAATGTTTCAGGAAAGTTCTCTAGAATTTATGAACTAATTCGCCAACAATCGTATCGATGTCAACATTAAAAAAACAAAAGTCAGTATGTTTTTACAATCAACACTTAAATGTTTTGACCAAAATATTAATCTTTACCTCTCCACATCACATTGTGTGTCACCTGCCATTGTACTCCAACCGTTTTCTCAGGCACAGTAAAGTATCTAGGTGTTATTTTCGATTCTGATCTTCCTGGAATTTACAGCTTACAAAACTATGTTCTAAGTTAAGGAGCACTTAATGTATAACATCAAGACGTTTCTTCCATTTAATCTTCGAAAGCGAATAGTTCACTCATGAGCATATGATACTCCCCGCTACGGCATAAAATTTTTTCGAAAATGCTCCGAATTATGGAGATCAAAAGTAGATAACATCTTAAAAGGAATGCTTCGCAATGTTTATTGGGAGCCCGCTACTTCCTCTCTAGATTATATATCTCCAACTTCCAGTCCCTGTTTGTTGAAGCGGTAGTCCTTGACCACTACTGGCATGACGACTTTGAAATACTACGTCCGAACATGCCAGAACTATTAACGGTTTCACGTTTCTTTGTACCTGTATACTACGCTTGTTGTGCCAAGAACTGGTGGTTTTTCTACGTTCCTCAAATTCTTAATTCCTTGCCTTATAATTTCCTTGATGTCACTTCCAGAAAACAGCTTAGGAAAGAAAGCGCTTCGCCATCTCTTATTCACCGATGTATCCCTCTAAACATTTACAACTTCTTCTTGTGTTTATTTTTGTTTTTATAACTTTTTAGTACTTTATTTGTTTTCTTGTTTTCTTTTTGCGTATCAATAATGTTGACACTACAGGTGTGTCTTGAAACAGGTATTTCTTTGTGATATAATCCAAAGTTGATAGTGTCGAATGCTGCTTAATATTTTTCATTCTAGAATGGTTTTGTGATTTCTTTTTACGCATTGAATGCCTCAGGTTGCATCTGGAGAGGCCCTAACATATGTAACGTTTTAAGAAACAATTCAACAGCGTCAAGTCACATGGCCGGGCATTTTAAAACAAAATTGCTTGTGTGTGTGCAAGTGCACTTTTTTATTATAACTTTTTTTTTCAGATACTTAAACATTATAATTGCAACTTTGGTATAGTCACACAAACACTTGAAGGCTTAGACAAACCTGCGTTGTACCGTGGATATGCGCTAATTCACAAATCAATTATTATTATTATTATTATTATTATTATTAATTTTATTCTTATTCTTATTAATATTGTGGTGGTGGTTCTTGTTATTGTTAAAATATGCTCAACCAGTGTTTACTTTTTCTTGTTGTTTTTTGTTTGCAAAGTTTGTTTGCATTTTAGATATCACTGTCTATCATGTCCTACCTTACCCACCTTATCCAGAGATCACAAATACTGTGCTGCCATCTGTTGCTATAAGCATCAACGATTCCCCTCGGGCCTGACAGCGGTGCCACGAGATGGAGCAACTGTGCCACAGAGCTTGGATAATGACTCCTTCCTTGCTCAGGTGCATTCATATAGTCGCGAGGTGTTTATCTAGCCTTCACCACAGCTATCGTGGCAAGCAGTAAATAACAATGTTGGGAAGGACTTTAGGTACTACTTCAAGTAGGTTTAGAAAACTTGTACTTTACTTGAAATACATTCTCTGCGTATGTCCTTGTATACGTAGGAAAAGAGGGGTGTCGCGAGCTTTTGTCAAACCGGATATTTAGGTCGAACTTTCAGGGTTCTACTAGTTCGAACCGGTTCAACGAACTTTCGACCTTTTAACGAGATTCGACCGGTTCGACTTCGTGGACAATGTGGCCAGACCTTGATGCAGCCATGTCTAGGTTTGGGGAATTTTTTAATGCAAATAGTTATTTTAATTTTATGAACAGTTGCAATTAAAAGAAACTAATTCTAATCACTGAAGAAGTTAATAACTTAATTTTTTGTACTGTATTAACAGAAATAACCAATCAGTGCTGCCCTTAATTCATCCGGCCGCGCCCTTAGCCATCACCATCCAATCGGAAGCCAGCGGGCCAGCCTGTCGCGCATGCACATAGCCGTCGAACCTGAGTCGAACCTTTGTCGAACTTTTCACAAGTTCGAAAAAGTCGAACCTGGTCGAACTCGACCCTCGACCGGTTCACGACATCCCTACTTATGAGTTGTGAATGCGAAAGCACGCACGCCGCTCTTCGCTCCCTTCTTTCTTCTGCGGCGTACGGCGCGCTGACTTTGGGCGTGGAACGGTGGAGCCGCTGCCTCGCGGACACGCAGCGCCATCGGGTGAGCGATCGTTGAAACTGACGCGCAGCGGCCAATGGGAGCCTCGTCGACGCGTGCCAGCCAATGGGACCGAAGCCGAAAATTCATCAGCTTTACTTCAGCTCACTTTGGGATGCGGGGAAACTAGGTGCCGTGTCTAGGCTTTTAGGGCTGCACTTGGAGAAAAGGATTTAAGGTGCCGTTTTCGCGCTTCAAACTGATGACGTCGGCTCGGCTCTCATGAGACAGTTAATGCTTTCGCATTCAAATTGTGAGCAGCAGCAGAGGCTTTATTTTCAAGCAGGATCTGCTCGAGACGTCAAAAATAAAGCCTCTGCTGCTGCTCACAATTTTTTCTACGTCTGATACTATCTTGGTGAAGAACTGCTTATGTCCTTGTACTTAAAGTATTTTTTCTGCTATTTTCCGAGGAAAGCACAACTCCCGACTTTCAAGTACATTCCCCACATTTGGTCTTGTTTAATGTGTACTATCACAGAATGACACTTTGTAAACAAAAGAGTGCACTATAAGTTGATAGTGTTAAATAGTTCGTCAGCGAGAGTACAGCAACCACTCTTGGGCCACTTGACTTTATGCAATATTCGCCGCCATTTGGGAAAGAAAAGGGCATCATGAAAGATTGTGTTATAAAATACTTGTACTTTACGTTAAAAGTACATTTTCTTTATAGTACCTTAGTTCAAGCAGATTGTGCCCGGTGTACTTACAGCTTTACTTGAAGTACTTATAACTCTCATTTACTTTGCACTTCAAGTGAATTTTAGATGTACTTTACCCATGGAATACTGGTAAAAACACACAATGCAAAGCACAGCCGGAGGCGCAGTCCGAAGGCTGCAGGCCGGGCGTCTCTGGGACGCCCGGTCTGCAGTACGTGATAGTTGCCTTCCGTCATGCTTTGTCTGCGCGTGCACGCATGAAGCCCCAATGCCACGAGACAGCGAAGCGCTATCGAAGGACAGGAAGCTCGCACTGGAGGCCGACCGAATGAAAGACCTCCCTGCCGTTCTAATCCTGTCAGTCGCTGAAGTAACGTGGCGGCGCGGCCCCTATTGAAGAAGTCATTTGAATGAGAAATTCCTTTAGTCCAATAAACACATATGAATTATACAAAATATATAAGAACATATAAGCACCATATAAGAAACTTATGAGAAACTTCTCACAAGTTTCTTATATGGTTCTTATATGTTTTTGTAAATCTTTTGTAGTTCTTATATGGTTCCTATATGATTGTTATATGATCGTATATGTATTGTATGAATCACATGTGTTTATTGGACACAGAAACTTATTATACAAATGAGATTTTTCAATAGGGGCACCTTTACCCCGGGTTCGATAGAGGTCATTGAACGGGATGACAGTCGAGGAGTTTATTGGAGACCTGACCGGGAGCCAGGCACGTTGCCAGGATTTTGTTTCGGGGGGGGGGGGGGGGGGGGCGCCCATGACAAAATGTTGTAATGTTGTATGAGGGGAGGGTGGAGAGGAGGCCCCAGCAAAATGGAAGATTTGGGGCTACGTGCCTGCCGTGAGCTACACTGCATTTCACATTCACGCAGTTTGATGGTTCTGTATCCTCGCTGTATCAGCAGGGTCCACACGGAAAAAACCTGCATTAACATTTATTCACAATTTCACATATGCGTATCTTTAGTTCGAGCTCAAACCAGCGCTAGTGCTCGACGCATACAACTAGTGATGGGACGAACTCTTTTCCGTGTCGAGATTCGGACCCGAATCTGGAGATTCGGAAAGGTTCGAATAATTGACCGAATCTTCTAGCGATTCGGACGGGATGGATGGATGGATGGATGTTAATGGCTATACCCTTTGTAACGGGCGGTAGCTTGCGCCACCTAGCCTAAGTCTAAAAAGACAAAAACGTGATTCCTCCCGCCCTTTTAAAACCAGATTTTCTCCCCCTAACTATCACCAGGCAGTGTGGGATATCACCAGGATGACGTTCGGGGAATCGTGCAAAAAATCTAAAAACATCACCCCCCTGCCTCTTCCCCACGGCGAGGGAGTCGCCAATTTTCCTCTGGTCAAGCCTTTTCGGCGTTACCCCAGCACCGGACCCACTGGGAGACAGGGTTGAGACTTTGGGCCGGAGCCACATGGGAGAGAGTCCCAATTTTCCTCTGTCCCGCCTGTCCCCAGCTGTGCCAGTTAGTTCTCCATCATTTAATTTTCCCAAGATAATTTCCACCAATCTTCTAATCGTCTCATTGTCACTGTGATCCTTTTCTCTACCGTCCTTCCATCGTCGCCAGTGAAACCCTAAACCCGGCTTGGATAGATTCGGAACGTTGCCAGACCACACCACACCAACCACACCCTTTGAAAGAAGAGATGAACCCTTTGCTTACTCAAAGATATTTATTATACGTGTATCATAGACGACACATTAAGCTTCCATATCACGTTCGAAATCCGTATCATACGAAAGGTTGAAGTGTATGAAATATGTATTCAATCCTAATTCCTGACCAAAATGTTGGGGCGTTAGCTAAGCCTTACTCGTGTATACGTCCCCGAAGCACGAAGACCCTCGCGAATCGCGCTCGACACCAAATGCGGAGATTAAAGCTCGTAGGTACGCACCCTGTGCATGAAACAAAGCGACGGGCTATCCGTTTCTCTTCAGTAACGCCGTAAATAAACCACAACTGATTTATACTCGCGAACGATGCAAGACCAACGACCAGTAACGACCGAACCTTAGAATCTGTCCCGAAAAGTTCGGAAACTTCCGAATCAGCCTAAATTCGAATCTCCCTCCGGTGAACTCCAGTAGGTGATACGTGCTGCCGCCTATTGCGCTTTGCAAACACGACTCCTACTGCGTTTCTGAAACGTGCTACCAGATGGCGGCTGCTGTGGTTCTTGGTTTCTTCGTTCGCATTGGACCCATTTGATACACCGCGGCCGTCGTACTGTCTTCGGTTACCACGTTTATTTTTGTTCTATACATCCAATCTATCAGGGGCACAAAACGTGCGTGGGCGCAATGCCTTTACCCGAACAACTGCACAGCGAGCGGCAGCTGTGTAAGAAAAGTGCAATAAAATACGATACAATACAATACAGCACTATACATTACTTAAGAATTCCTAAATCGTGTACCTTCACATTTCCAAATCGTAGGCGACGTACATGTGGGGAATTTGGGGGTACGATCCGCTGTTTGCTCTATGATCTCTTGGACATGGGCGTACCAACCGGGGGTGGCAAGGGGGAGCTTGCCCCCCCCAGTTCTCAGAGTGGGGGGGGCAAGGCATGCTGTCCCCCCCCCCCTGAAACAGCCGCCACTGGGCAGGGCAAACACTGACCGGCGGCGCCCAAGGGATACCAAAGGAACCGACCCCCGGCCCTGGAGGGGGGTGCAAGGGTTTGGTTTGCCCCCCCCCCCCTCCACTCAGAAACAAGTTGGTATGCCACTGCTCTTGGATATAGATATCTGTTAAGTGCGAAGTAATCAAGAGTCCGATTACTTAAAACACAACGAGTCGCTTTACTCTGGTTGCTCACTATACTGCCGATCTTGATAGTGGCGTGACCGAATGTCCAGCATGCGCTGGCACGCACACTATCTGAATATTGGCAGAAGAAGAAGAGGCCCGTCTTCTTCTTTTGACATGTTATGTAGGACATAACAATATCACAAACCTGTCGGGATTGGAGTTCGGTCAGGTTCGACTTTTGCGAACTTCTATTGCAAAGTTCAACAGAGGTTCGACTGGAGTTCGACTTGTTTGCGCATGCGGCATGCGTGAGAGTTAAAAACGAGCTGACGCTACCTGGCGGAGAAAAAGTGCAATATTGTCGCTTTTCTTACTATAATATAAAAACGTTCTATAAATTCTTTGATCCCCGAAAATGAGAACATTTTGTGTAAAAGTCGGGCAACACACTCCCTAAGTTGAACTTCATCAAACTTTGCTAAAGGTTGATTGCTCGACAAAATTTGCAACGTTCCTACTGTTGGATGTGCGGTTCTGCTTGTATAATTGATTTATTGATTTATGTCGCCATTAAGATGTCGGGTTCGACTAATACAGTGGTCAACGGATGGGTTTACGCTGGTAGTGTTGCAGAACTGTCCTCCAAAGGCAGTAGCATATCTGGTATGGTGCCTGTGTGCCTTACCACCAGCACAGAATGGCAAGCTTGGTGACGTCACATGAGTATGTGGTCGTAGCTCGTTGTCCTCGAGGCTCTTCAGCATATTTGCCGGCCTTTCTGTCACTCCTGCTGCCGGTGACGTCACAAATACTTACCTGTAGAAAACAGAAATGCTCGGCTGAACCAAAAATAATTATTTCAGTATCCAACATTTACTTCGCTGCTTTATAAGACTGTATTGAAATAAAAAAATAAGTGCCATTTCCGAAAGACTATTACTACTACTAAGCGCTGTGAATGAAGAGGGGGGGGGAAGAGGGCCAATAGCAAATGCGCACGGGCGCGTTGGTCGGAGCAAATACAAATGCGTTCTGCCCGTATTCGCCGGAGCGTGAAATACAAAATTTGAAGCGTAACCTTGGCGCGCACGAGCGCGTCCGGCATAAGCTTGCTTTAAAATGAACCGGAAAAAAAAATTTCAATCAAATGTATACTATTTTACTGTTCGATTTTAGCTCGTAAAATTTCAAGTTGACCACTGTTCCTGTAAGACATGAGAACATCTGTGAAAATTTGAACGCTCAGGCAGAGGACTGATTCGGGCCGGACAGTCAGGTTAAGTTCTCCCATCGAGAGAGAAAGCGCTCCCTGTCGTATTTCGAACATGGCACAATGGCGTCTGCCGATCCAGTCGATCATATTGAAGATAATCTTCGTGTACCTTCCTGATTAACTGATCCACTTAAGAGGGTGATTATCTTTGGAAGGTAACTTCCGTCTACAGCTATTCATGCACGGTGATCCTAGCGACGGTATTCAACGAAATGAAAGCAAACTCTGTTGTGAAAACCTGCCGCAGAAGAGGCGTCGCTTGCCTGTGTCGTCTGCTTTGAGACACACGTTGCGCCACCTCTTAATAGAGGCACCAAACTTACAACAAACATGGCTGTCAGGGTGTCGGTCCATGACGTTCGAGAGACTGCCGGAGTACAAAGTTCTAAGCACGCGCTTCCCAAAAAGCGCGGCTTGCTAAGGATTGTGTGCTCGGGGTTCGTGCCCTGAACCACAGAGCACTCGAGCAGAGGGCTCCGAACCCCGGCCCGCGGGCCAGATCCGGCCTGCAGAGGCGCCAACCCGAGGATGGACACGGCCATTTCATTGACGCCCGGCCCGCAACCCGCTAACACAAACGCAACAAAAAACCAAACAAAAAAACGCGCGTAACAAGAAAAAGAAGAAAAAGAAGCAGCAGACTTACATAAGAAGCGCAAACGATGATATTCGAAAGAATAAGAGCAAACGGTATCAAAACGCGGGATCTCTCGCCGTAATATTTATTGTACATTGTCATCCCCAGCATTATTATTCGTAGTTTCCTGCTTCTTGTCCGTGCACCAACGATACAATTCTTAGCGTTCCCATGAATATCCGGCTTAGTATCGTGTGTCATAACTCTCGCATATATTCATCAGCCGATCTAGCATTCTCATTAGTCCTTTTCCCTGTATGAATATGCCAAAGTTCGTACATGCGCGTTGATTTATGCCTGGTGAGTTCTCTGTGTTACAATTCTTTTGTAATGTCGTAAGTAGCAATATGCTACACTTAATGATAAAGTACATGTGCATTTCTTTTTGAATTTTTGCTCTAGTTTACGTTTCTGTATTTAAATGCTATTTAGGCTTATTTATTTAGTATTTTCTCACTTACGTCACGTTAACTATTTTTCGGCACTCGAGACTGCGATAGGTCCCCGATCCGGCTCCTTAGCCGAAAAGTTTGGAGACCCCTGCACTAGAGTAACGCCTCCTTGCCTTGCTCGCGCCCGACGCAAGGTGCCTACAGCATTCACATGTTTTTAAGTGACCGAAATCGCGTAGCGGCTTTGGATAAGAACGGCAGGAAGCATGGCTTAGCCATGGGAGGGGCTTATGGAACTTCAGCACCCTCCTCCCTTTCCCGCTCCTCCGAAATTCAGCCGACCATATATATTATACAGATGCATCTTGGCAGCCGCTTATGGTCAAAACATCCAACGGGTCATAACATCCAACGAGTCAAAACATCCATTAGGTCACGTGACACGAGAGTTAAAACATCCAACGCGTCAAGACAGCCATCCGAGTCGAAACATCCATAGAGTCGAAACGTCCATCGAGTGAGAACATCCATCCGAGTCAGAACATCCATAGAGTCAAAACGTCCATCGAGTCAGAACATCCGTCCGGAGGCTTGAAAGCCGGGGACCTTGAAAAGTTGGAAGATATATTTATTATTTTTGTTGAGTTGAGTCACTCTTGTGCACATAGCTATCCCATATCGTTTTAACCTTTCTCTCTGAGGTTGTATGCGTGGACGTATGCATAGTGTTATAAATTGTGCGCATGATTTTTGTTTTCTTGTACTTAAGTGCCTCAGTCGTTTTGAGGCACAAAGCACTAAACAAATAAATAACTTATAAGATAACGCTTGTACTTTGCGATGACGGTTCCGGGAAGGATACAATTCGCCTTCGGCAGGGGCCTGCGCGCTACTCGGCCACAGGTACCTCCACTGGACGCTGCTGGACTGGAGCAATTTGCCAAGCCACAAGCTGTTCAGAACAGCTTCTGGCTTTCGAACACAGTCTTCAAAGACATCTGGGGCAAGTTTGAGAACGAGGGACCACGCACCACATACGTGGTGGAAGGGTGGCATAACGGACTGCACAGCCGGCTGAAGAGTCATCATCCAGACTCTGCTGAATTGATACAGTTCCTGCAAGTTACCTAGCGTTCCTCGCAAAACATGATCCAGGCCCTGCTCTTGGATTCCCTCGCGGGATGTCTGCACCGGCGGTTTAAGGGACCAGACGTAACAAGCGGCTGCAAGAGGAGATGACTCTATGTTTTCGTGCTAGTTGGCGAATGCAGTTCCAACATTTCAAGACGTTCTCAACTACGTTGTCAGGATTTCAATGATTGGAGTCCTTCCATAGAACGAACTGACTAGTACGTGAGCCGGATTGCCTAGAAATGAGTAACTTTTACTGATGTATGCTTGTGCACACAATAAACCGTTTTGAATGCCTCAGGCAATACTGGCGTTTTACTCAACGACTTTTCGTAAAATATCATAGCGTCGCATCTCGGAGTGAAAGTCCGTTAACCCCTTTGTCTGCAGTGCGATGGCAGCGCTGTGGAAGCCATCTTTTCGCAAGTGGAACCAATAGCATGCCTCTTTTAGCTTGACATCGTTCTTCCCGCGTGAGCATATACGGAGATAGGGGCGATCACGTGGTGTGACGCCGACAGCTCTAACGAGCGTGCACTTTATTCTGCACTGTCAGCCTCGGGGCGAAGAGAGTGCAGTGTTCTGAACCACGACTAGGCATATGCGCCTAAACATGTAATAGCATCCCTTCATCGGTACCCAAATATGGCCTGGAGCATAAAATGTTTTCGGCCTTCCGTGCGCCTGTTTCTCTAGCGTCTGCCTCTCATTGAGCCATTTCTTTGGCTTCCCGAGCTTACGCTACTGCTGCACGTTTCCGGACCACTTGCTCGGCTTTAGCTGCGACATTATTAGGGGCATGTGGAGCCCGCTCTCAAGCTTGATGGTTTTCACCATTTCCCATGGATGTTTGCTCCGCTTATGGCGTCTTATCTCGTGCTATCACGGACGCTACTCAGAGCCCATCGCCCGGTTTGCTGGTCCTCCGCATGTGGCATGCACTATGCTCAAACCGGTGAAAGAAAATATACACATTTCAATTTTATTTATTCTTAATTAGGCGTTCGGGCTCAAATAAATTCTTGAAATTCCTTCCCCCATATATCTAAAACCATATGTTCTTTTTTAAACCTTCTTGGAACATACCATTCGCATAACTACATGCTATAGAATATTTGATACGCAGTAAGTTTCATTATATCGTTTTCAAGCATGCAATCCGCTCACCGCATTATGGAGCCGTCCCCGTTGCGCATGCCTGTTCCTCCTGGGTTGAATACAGAGCGGAACATCATACTTCGTTTCAGCTTTAGGGGGATCGGTGGCCGAGTGGTCTAGCGCACACCAGCTCGGAGCACGTGGAGCGAAAGCTCGCGCTGCAGAACCCAGGATACTGGGTTCAATTCCCGCCCTGCCCGTTTCGATCTGGATGAGCATCGTACCGGCGTGCGGTCGTGTATCACTACTGCGTGGTGCACGTTAAAGACCCCAGGCTAGCGGTTTGTACTGCACTGGCTAAATTGCTCATCTACAGCTGGGAGACTCGTCGCCCTTGGAGGCAGACCAAGTTCTAGGCTGTATAAACATACACACAACCCAATTTTTTTTTTTTTTTCGTTTCAGCTTGGGTCCAGACGCAGCCGATGCTACAAGCACGAGCGTGTGGGCCTGAACAGTGCTTGCATTGCACGAGCGCGCGTGCTTGGCAGGGACGCTGAAAGCCCGGAGCTCGCGCTTGTAGCATCGCCTGTGTCTGGACCCAAGCTGAAACGAAGTATTAGCGATGTGCGTGGCCAAAAGCGTCGCTGTGGTCATCTTTCCACGATTGGCCAAACCATGGCCATATGAGCTCAAACGAAGCATAGAAGCAGTTTTCACGAGCTCTGATAAGGTACGACAGTGACAGGGTGTACAGCGTCACTGACCAGTGTACTGTACACTTAAAAATGACAAACCGGAAAGTAGAAATATTCCATTCATTCTCTGCGCTTGGCTTCTATTTCCTGAAAATGTGAAAACATTGTTCGTCTCTTCGTCATTTATATAGGTTTATCGAGGAACATATGGCCTTCGCTTACCGTATTTTTAAAAGTCGGTTAAAGAAAGGAACAACCCTTTCAGGAAAAATAGATCTTTCAGCCCTGTGGGCTGAAAGATCTATCTTTCC